>PVKE010015072.1:0-33987 GCA_004027555.1 Craseonycteris thonglongyai
ATCCCACTGATATCAACAAATTTTAGCAACATCACTTTGAATATTGATTCGAACTGATGGAATTTATTGGTCATGGAGAACTGGTTGCCTTCCATTGTACACCCATGTTTCATCACCAGTGATAACACAGCCTAAAACATCATCTTGTTTCTCCAAAAGGTCTTGGCAAACTTTGACTCTCTGATTTTGTCCATCAGTGAGCTCCTTTGGGACCATTTTTGCACATATCTTCCTCATGTCAAGATTTGCAGTTTGAATTTTCCTGTTTCTCTATCAATGTTTACTTCATCTGCTATACTTCCCACAGTCAGCTGATGATTTTGACGTACAATTTGATGAATTTTTGCAATGGTTTTATGAGTCTGCTCATGACTGGCCATCCTAAGCCCTCTTCATGAGTGACGTGTTCTCTCTCCTCAGAAACCTGTTTAATCCATTTACACACTGCTATTCTTTTCATGGCATTATCCCCATAAACTTGGACTAATATGTCCCTGATTACACTTCCACTCTTGCCAAGTTTAACAAGAAATGTAATGTTTGTTTCTTGCTCTAATTCAAGCTCCAACATTCTTTCAGCTGCACACAAAAACAAGCAGCAACAACAATAATGAATGCCACTCAGAAGATACTGCCAAATGTTAACATGAACACAGCTGTAAGATACTGATATACCAAGTTTATAAAACCTGAAACCTTACTGAGTTGTTTGTACACTGCTGCCAATATAAGTGCATGATGGCAAGTTCACAAACTGCATTATCAGACTTCATATACAAAAAAAAAAAAAAAAAAAAAAAAGTCCACAGATAATGTCCTTAACTTTTCAATATTAGGGTTAAGCAAGAAGTTTCATGGAACTTGACTAAACTTTAGACAAGTTGCTCTCTGATGCTAACCCACCTACCAACCCCCAACTCCCTTTTATTAAAGCATTTTCTTTGGAATTCAGGTCGTTTTAAATTATTTATCTGCCCCTTCGAGATGAAAATATTTAAAAAGGTGTCTTCTTGGTTTTACAACCCAGAATGTCTTTCTCAATGAACTTGGAACCATCTTTAACAATGTGAACTTTAAGAGAGATAGCACACTCACTTCCCTGCTTCTGTGGGAGAGTCAGAGCCTAATTTTAGTGGGTGCCTTGCTCCATGCTATAAAACTACCTCATGCTAAGCATAAAGGTATAAAAAATTGGGGATGCCGAGGTGGCTCAGCGGGTTAGACTCTTGCTTTGTAGCCCCAGGATCCAAAGCTCAAATCTTGGCTCCAGCCTGCGAGAACCCATATGCTGACCTGGGGTGTGGCCCCAGTTTGGTTCTCGCTAGGGTGAGCTCCCCATGTGGGAGGCCCTAATTTGTCCCCTAGTTCATGGGGGTCTGCATCCCATGTAGGAGGCTCCCACCTTGTTCCTGCCCCATGCAGCCTCCACCCACCTGTGTGGAATGAAACTGTCGAAACCAGATGACATACAACTGTGGAGACTGCTCTGGGCCCTCCCCCTTCTCTCTCTCCCTCTCCTTCTCCGTCTCTCTGTCAAAAACAATAAAATAAATCTTAAAAAATAAAAATATAAGAAGTTTACTTCTCATTTGGTTAAGACCAGTTAGCCAACACCGATAGCGGAGGACGTACCCTCATTCCAGTAGTTAATAACCATTTTGTCTTTTGTTTCAAAGGAGTTCACTTCAGCCTGAGCTCTGAGTTCTCTACAAAACAGCCTTGAAAATAAAATCTTTCTTGACAGTCTAACTTTAGCCAGTGCAATGGTTGCTTTGAGAAGTATTAGTGTGAAATTAAGTCCTCTCTGACAATGGAATGTCTGAACAAAAACCTGAAGGAATGGACCAATATGGATATATGAATTGTACAGAAACTGAGTAATGAACACTTCAGACAAAAGATATAGCAAGTGTGAAAAATCCTTGAGGCAACTGTGTGCTTGAAATTCTGAGAAACTTCAAGGAGATATTTTTCTTCATAGAACATCATTATGAATGAAGTCTTTCAAAAGCCAATTTCCTTCTTGGTGAGATGAGAGAAGTGAGGTCCAGCATGTTTATTGAGTTCTATAGATAAATGAAGAATTTTCTATTACGAAAGCAATTCAATAGTCAATCAATGTAATTTGTTTTGTTGAACTGTGTTTTATTAAATAATAAAATGTTAAGGAATTATCAACTGGAAACCATCCAGTCAGTTCACATCAGAAAATGAAATAATTTGTAAAATATGTTAAAAATTTATGAAAATTCTTCAGTGGTACATTATGACACAAAAACATCTTTAGTAATAAGAAACTGAAAACAAGAAAATTTGAGAATTCTATACGTTTTAAAATGAAGTTTCAATTATTGACCTTAGTGAAAATCTGGTTCATGAAGTATCTCCTTGAAAGTTCTCCTATGAATATTGATTATAACACAGATGTAAAATAGAAGAGGGATCCAAACAGTAATGAAAGATTAGATACTTTAGAAGATAGCAATAGTAGAAGACAGTGCAGAATTCCAGCTCTACCACTTATCAGGTAAATAATTTAGGAAGAGTTATTTAAATTCTTTAAATTATAATTTCATCATTTATAAAATAAGTATATTGATATATGCCTCACAGGGCTGTTATAGGATGAAAGAAAATAATGTATGTGAATTACTTAGTATATATAGCACATGCTTAGTGGTAAAAAATGTCAATAATTATCATCATTATTATTTTTATATCATTACTAAATTGATTACAAGTTTCCTATATTTCATTTAAATTTTAGTACATTCTAAATATCGAAACTTTATAAACATTCAACAATAGAAAAAATAAATAATTTTGTGGTTCTATATCCAACATCCGCACTTTTCTCTCCCCAGCAATGAATTATTAGAATATACATTTCAGTAATCCTATCATTCAATCCAGAAATATCTCAGAACATATCTCTAAATGATTAGGAGTCTTAGAAAAGAATCTATTCTAAATACCATTCTCACAGCTAAAATACTAACAGTAATTACTCAATATTATCATATATCTAGTCAATGTTCAGGTTTTCCTGTCTCAATTTCTTTTCTCAATTTATCTGTTTTAGTATCAAAATGTGAATATTCATACGTTAAAATTGGCTACTATGTCTCTGTAATCTGTTTTCATTTATAATCTCTCTATCTCTTCCCCTCCTTCCTTGTTAGTTTTATAAATTCAGGCCATTTTTTAAATTTAAATTCACAGTTAAATAATGCTAACATTCTACCTCCTTATACCTATTGCTATTGCAACTACAGGCAAGATGGCTCTGGGTACAGGAAGTGAGTAATTAATAGCTCGTGAGGCTTTTGATTGAGATGGAAGAGGTGGTGAATGACTTCAGGTTCAATAGATGGGAAGTACTCGAGAGAGAGGGGGCGTGGTCCTGACACGGCAGTTTGAAGCCGGGGTGAAGCAGTCAGTCAGACTTAGCAGTAAAATCAATAAAGGCAAGTTGTTTGCAGCTGCTCACAGAGTTCTTGATAAACAAGATTTTGCCATTAAAGATTATAGAATAAGAGGGTGCTATGAAATACACTGCGGTTCTCACCAGATAATCCCAAATGAGGTAATCATTTCACTTGCTGATCCTATCATGCTAAACCTTTAAAATGAATTTCCTAGTACATCGCAATGATTAACGTCACTTTAATAAACTCTCACATAGATCGCACCATATTTTCTCCCTATTTTTTGAAGTAACAAAGGAATAGGAATATAACCCATATGGAAGGAACAATGCCATTCACATACAGATGTTAATTGAAAAAACTGTAAAAATAACGCAAGCTGTGGGAAATTTTACAAACACATCCCTTCCAGAAAATCATTTTGGATGGCAGGCAAACCCAGCTGATTAAAGGGGTGTGACTAAATTTAGCCAGAATACTAATTGTTCAAGGCAGAAGTTATGTAGACTGTGTAAATTGAATAAGATTTTTAACCAGTTAACATGCACAGGTAGACTTGAGTCCCCGACACCTAGATAAACAAGTGACCTGGAGGTCTAACGTTGTAAAGGATAAGAAGCATTTTGAAAATCTGAAGTTTCTGCAGTAGGAAGAGTAATGACAAAAGCCCGAATGACAAATACCCACAGAGGGTATAACTGTGTGCCGCAGGCTAAATATGCCCTAGATCAGAGGGCATCTGGCTTTGACAATGATCATTTTGTACACTTAAGCAAACACTATGATTTCTCTGAATCAAGCCTCCATTTCTCCTTTGGTGAAAGAAAGATAAAATATATATATATACATAGAAAAGGTGTTGTTACAGTAAATGACAACATGTATGTAAATAATATACCCATAAACTTGTCATTTGGTGATGTTTACAAAAGAATGATATACATGTATTCCTCACATCCCTTAGCAGACTTCCCAGATTATAAGGCCCTTACAGCTCAGCTGCCCTAATCACAATTTTCTAAATGTGAAAATGGAAGCCATCATGAATATCATTATTATTTTTAAACCCTGTGACTTTTCTGCCAAGGATTTATTCAGTTGATAATTATGTGCTTCTAATGATGGAGAATCCGTTTCCTCTTGAATTTCATTGAAGTGCTTTCAAATATAGTCACTTATGAAATTGGAGTTTTGCTTTAGTTTCAGTCTGAATGAGGAACTGTTTTTGTTTCTCTGTTAAGCAGGTTAAATTAGAATACAGTCCACTGCTGTTTGCTAGGTTGGTTCGTCTATTTTTGTTGAAGGAGATAGAGACAAGTTCGTTTTCAAACATAAGCAGCACAATGTCCAATATATATTTCTTTTTCCTTAAGTGTTCGCTATTGTTGATAATGATAATGAATCTGTTTCTGAACTTTGTGCTTATAGCAGTCATTTTGAAGCTATTTCAAAGTTTTGTATAAAATTCTCCTTTTCTCGTGTCTTCAAAATATACAGCTGTCCTCCATTATCTCAGACATGCTTCCGTGGAATGTGTGTTTTGTATTACTGCTCATTTGTTTTTTTCTCTGCCTATTCATCTGTTTCCTGGCTGTGACTTTTAGCCTCCTCATTTGTCTAAGTGAGTACTGTCCTTGGCTGTTTCCCTTCCATCATTTCTATTGTTTCTTGCTTTCTGGTCACTTTGCTTGATGGCATCTGTGCAACACTTCACACTCATTAATATCCTCCAAGAGTTGCTTAATAATAGAGAAACCCTGCTGAGTCTCTGTACAGCTAAGAAAGAAACCTGTCCAGCTTTTGAGAAAAGACTGTACACACATTATTTGTACCTTGGGGAACAAGGAAATAAAAGCAGACACAAGTATTTAAGAATTGATTTGAAATGCGGAGTGTCTGTGTGTGTGTGTGTGTGTGTGTGTGTGTGTGTACATGAGACAAAGAGGGAGAGAAATTTAACTTATTCATTGTACATTGCCAAAATATAGTTATAAGAAACAAATAATGTAAATATAACTAAGGATTAAAAGTATTTCATTGAAACATGCTTAATCTATTATATACTGCATACGTGCATACTATATTTCTGATGAAATGTCTCTCACTTTTTGCAGATATACTTGATCACTTCAGTGATAAGAAGATTGCTCTAAAACAGACATGTATCTTTTCCAGTGCTTAATTCTCAGGAAAGACAAAATGATAATTAAATGTGCTGTTGTTCAAGATGACCAACTTATGTAGCCTCTTTTTAACTTCAAAGTCCACTTTATCTCTGATGCAGGCCAAACATTCCCACTGTGTGTGTAGACTTTTTCATTCTAGATTTTCCTGTGAAAGAGACTATTTAAATGGAAATGCTCATCACATACTATGGAGTTGCTGCATTAGTTATAACTTGTGGAGTAAAAAGCTATAAAAGATCATTTATAGTTCAATCAAGGTTTCTGCTAATGCATTGGCTGTGAGGTACATGAAGAACATGTCAGTTCATATTAAGAATGACACAAAGAGTATGTTCACCCAAATCTTGAAGTCACAGCACAATGGATAATATAAAATCCTTTCATACGGAAATTAAACCCCACAATGGAAATCTTGGTAGGAGGCCAGGGGGTTACTTCACCCACCACTTCCCTGGGGTGAGCTAAAGTTTGAAAGGAGTTAGGTTCACTCTAGTTTGCCTCCTCCTATTCTCTGTATCTTCAATGGTCTCTCTTGTACAAATTCTGTTTCTTAAATTTTCTGTCTTAAAAGAGTGCCTGTGTATTTGAAAAACCCTATATAGTCCCTCTGTCTGTTCTTTTTTTTTTTTTTAACATTTATAGTTAACTTTGTTTTGCCAATTATTGTTTGCGTAATAATAAAACAGTGTGAGCACCTCAAATGCTAATCATATTTACAGACTATTTTTTTTATTGGAAAATGAAAGCGGCTCCAACATATCTTAATTATTCTCAAACAGAAAACATATATATATACACCACAGACTCCATAGGTACCAATATCTGGACAAGTAAACTTTATCCCAAGGCTACTACTTACATTTTCAATTGGGACTGGTTGCCTAGGAACCAACTCTCTCCCCTAGATCCTAGGAGTGTTTATCCTACTCATAGTGATTTAGGTTTATTAGCTCCATTAATTCTAATCTCTGAAATTTGTACCCAGGGACAGAGAGGAGAAACTCTTTCTAAACTTTGGCCTGTCATTGGCAAAGAACACATACAATACGTAATGGACACTTACTCTACAGAAGTTGCTACAAATCAGCTAATCTGCTCAGTCTCATGTTTACATAGAGGGTAATCAAATCACTATACAAGTTGTCAAATGTCAGATAGGGAAAAGAGAAAGGACTATAAAGAAGGCCTGGCCTGCAATTTCCTGCAAACCTATCCCCTCCTCTCTCTCTTTCGAACATTTGTGTGATACCATTTAATCTAAAATAAGTTGGCTGGCTTTAAGTTATATCGAGGTCTTATTCGGGTTTATTTTACCCTGGGGTCTACATATAGAAAATATCCTTGATTGAGCAACTAATGGAATCTCAGCTGCACAGACAAAAACATCAACACAAACCTTACTGGAGACTCTCTGTAGCCTAGCCCCGGTGAAGGCATACAAATTACAGTGTTTCCCCAAGTTTTCAATTGGCTGTGGGAGCTTGTACGGAGGCAGTCTTCCCTAATGTCTTTCTGTAACACATCACAGATGAATTCCCAGAACTTCAGGGAATCACACCTTTGAGAACATTGATGGTTAGAAAACAGATTTCATTGGTGTTGCTTCCAAGGGTCTCAGAAGGAGGAGAAAACTCTCCACATGTACAGTATCAGGGCCTCTTCAGTTGGGACCAATGGATTGGGTTCAAGAATCCATACCCGTGTAGCTCCCAAAGATATTTTTCCAAGTACCTTTCCTATGCCCTAAAAATAGATATTGTTTTCAAATGCCACAAGCTAACATTTGCACTGTTATATATGAGAACTAAAGATTGTGACTGGAGTTTGTATGTGTACTTCGGGACACTAAAAAAATAGTAGATACTATATACCGTATAAAATATAGTAGACATTATATATTGTATAAAATACACAGGCGTTTTTTTTTTTTCTCACATGATGAATTAGGTATCTTGTAAATGAGTTTGTAATGGCTAAATTCTATCTGACATTTACATATAACTAACCATAATAACATTATCTTGATCATGTCTAAAATGTAATAATAAAGTTCTATGAACATAAACAAATGTATCTATTTCTGTGAGGCGGACATAAGGTATATTTACTCAGAGGATTAGTAATATTGACAGAAAAAAATTGTGGTATTTCATAAAATGTGAATTTAATAATGTAGCATAGTTACTGTTTTCTTCACCAGAAAGAAAAATTTAACTATGAGTGGGAACGTTAATTTCTGGAGTGTGAGGCTGTTCACTGAACTCTCCCTCCAGTGAATCAGCGAGCATGGTCTACATGCATTGCTTCGAACTTTCTGTTGCACATTCTTGAATGCAAAAGAAATAACTTGAGTCATAATGAACATTGGCATTCAGTCATGAGACAGAATTTCCTTCTCCATCATGAAATATTGAGGACACAGAACATGCATTAATCATAAAATGATTTTATATGCCTTTATTATGTGTTTGCCCTAAAAAGTAATGAAAAAAATATATTTACAGAAATAATACATTTTCAATAAGTCACCTGAGAGAACTATGTTTAGAAAGTGAAATGATTAAAACTTTTAAATTTAAACAGAACCTAATTTTAGAATTTTTGGAAAAAACAATGTATCTGTTCATAGGGACCGAGATATACATAAACAACGCAAATGCTCAAAATAAACCTAGAAATATAGCTAAGGCAACTACTTCCAGGAGATAGTCATATGGTTAATCCACCTGTGAATCAATGCCAGATAATTACAAGGCAATGTGTATTGTTTGGCATATATTTAGAAAAAATACCTTTGCATTTTAATAAGTTTTAGAATAACTTAATTATTAAATATGTTTGTACCAAAGGAACCAGGAGTCCATGGAGAAATGGCTGATTCTAGGGCTGGACAGGGAGAATATAAAATTATTCTGGAGCCACTATAGTACTAGAACCTAAAGAAATGTTCAAGAGTAAAATAATAGGGACATATCAAAGGGACACAGAAGCAATACCCATTAGCTAAAACTGGGGCAGTTTGATCAACAAATCAATAATATAAGATCGGTTTCTAAATCAAAGTATAAAATAAATGTCAGTGAGCTAATTTTGATACACACACACATAAACTAACAAACAAATCTTTCTTACAGAAGCAATCCAAATAATAGATGTAGACATTCCTTGATCTAGGAGATGGAGCTGAGACACCCACTTCCCCCTATTGTGTTGAGAGTACTTAGTGACTCATTTCCAAATATTAAAGGAAGAAGAAGAAAAGGTGCGTTTTTGCAATGGTGAGATCTGGTATACACCACCTAACCAAATGAGGAGTGCTACATCATCGGTGTTGTCATGTGGACGTCATGATATGATGTGATGAGAAGGGTGCTTCTTCTCTCTCTGGTATGATTTCTAAACTCTGAAATCTCCAGTTAAATCACAAAACAAAGATCAGACAAACAACGTGTGAGGGGTACGCTACAAAACTTGACTAGCACTCTTTGAAATTGTTAAGGTCATTAAGAAACAATCAAGAAAAGGCAGAGAAACTCTTGTGGACCAGTGGAGTCTAAAGAGACATGATAACTAAATACAATGTGGTGTCTTGTGTTGGGTCTTAGAACAGAAAATATGACATTAATGGAAAAACTGGTTACATCTGAATGAATTCTAGGTTAAGTTAGCAGTAATGTACCCACACTGGTTTCTTCATTTTGACAAATGAATCTCAGTAACAAAACATAGTAACTTTGGAGAAAACTGCAATTGTGTGTGAGGTGTACAGAAAAATCTTTGTAAAACCCATCAACCTTTCCTATAAATCTGATAGTGTTTTTAAAATAAAAAGTTTCTTAAAAGAATAATTTGTTGACCAACCTGTAGAAATTAACAATCTTACAAATGCCAACTAATGAAGTTTTTCTAATTATTATTTATACTGATGAGAAATTCTGCATGCTTTCTTGTTTTCCTCTGTATTTTCTCCTGCTGTATTCTTAGTTATCTTGTAGTTAGATGTTATTTTCAATATTATGTAATCCAGAAAATAGAGTTAGTATGTATGATTAAACTACATTTATTTATTGCATAATGTAAGTCAGTGTGCTTAATATTTAAGTTGCCTGACAGTAAATAGTACATGTTGACTGCATTTTTTTTTTAGTTTTAGTTAGCTAATGAACAACCAAGAGATACTAATGATTTAGAGTGAATTTATATATACATTTTAATATTACAAACTGATTAGATAAAATCAACATACAGCTAAAGAAGCATTATCCATCAGCCCCACCTTAAATTATCATATAAAGCTGGAAGACTAGAGAGTAATAGACACACAAACAAAAACGAATCAGTCTGTATACCTTTTCCCCAGGCACACAGGGCTGGATATTGTTTTCCCTTAAGTACTGAGAAAGTTATGTCGTGCATTTGAATCAGCAGCACAAGGTACTGTTAGAGCAAATGACCTCTTTTCTCCAGTTGCTATATGTGTGAAAATTACGCAGCAGAAATGCTTGAAATGATGAGATTCTGAGATAGCCTATTTTGAGGCAAACCCTTTTGGTCTAGTTCCATTATAGCCCAAGATTCATGGCATTGTTATGAACACACAATTACAACTCCACACAAATAGATATAGTAGACACAGAAGAACTGCAGGATTGAATTCAATACCCAATTGCCAGACTCTCCCTCGGAAAAAAAAGAAGAAGGAAAGGATTTCAGAATGGAGAAGTTTCTATGTAATAAAGAAGAATTCTATTTTCTTTTCCCAATCATAGTCAAAATTCTATTCCTATACTCCCGCTCATTTATTTTTATAAGAAAAAACATCAAATTAGGAAGTCTTTTTATCAAGATTAGCATACCCGGGGAAGCCGGGATGGCTCAGTGGGTTAGGCGCTCACTTTGCAGCCCTGGGGACCGGGGATCAAATCCTGGCCCCGGCCCGTGCGGACCCATATGCTGAACTGGGAGCTCCCCCAGTTCAGTTCTCCCTGTCTCTGTATCTCTCTCTCTCTCTCTCTTTCTCTGTCTGTCAAAAATAAAAAATAAATAAATAAATAAATAAAAAATAGTTAACATTAAAAAAACAAAAAACAAAAAACAAACAAAAAAGATTAGCATACCTATTTTCATTGCTATAACATGTAAACTTTTCTCATTTGACATGTAAGTACTTGACTGAAGAATAAACACACACAAAAAGGCATAATACCACCCACTTCCTTTTTGAACCCATAGTCAGAGTATACTTACAGCTTCCCGTGCATATGAATAAAATATATCTTTATGGGGAAGCTGGAATGGCTCAGTGGGTTGAGCTCTCACTTTGCAACCCTGAAGACTGAGGATTGAATCCCGGCCCCAGCCCATGTAGACCCATATGCTAAACTGGGGTGTTCTTCCCATTTGGGAGGCCCCCAGTTCACTTCTTGCCCTCCAGTTGGGCCCCTAGCTCGAGTGGGCATGCCTCCCATGGGAGGCCTCCAGCCCAGTTCCCACCCTGCACGGCCCCACCCACTTGTGTGGAATGAAACCATGTTGAAAAACTGATGATGTACAGCTATGGAGACTGATTTGGGCCCTCCCCCTTCTCTCTGTCTCTCTCTGCCTCTCAAAAACAATAAAATAAATTCTAAAAAAATATATATATATATATATATTTTTTAATTATATATATTATATATTATATACAGGGTCTGGCAGCAGTAATGCCCCTGAAGAATATTATAAAATCATAAGCACGTAATTCTGTAACGTAACTATCTCACTCAAGCACACTATACTTCTTAAAAAAGGGGAATGCTGGGATAACCCAGCAGTAGAGGGCTTGTCTCCCAATCGCAATGTCTGGGGTTCTATTCCTGGTCCTGGCCTGTGCAACCCCATGTGCTAAACTGTGGTGCAACTGGTGACTGTTGGGATGGCCCACCGGTGAAGGTTCTTATCTCCTATGTGGGAGACACTTGGTTCAGTTCCCACCCCGTGCGGCCCCACATCCGCCTGTGTGAAATGAAACTATGTCACAGCTAATGATGTACAACTATGGGGACCGCTCTGGGCCCTCCATCCTGCCCCTTGCCCCCTCCCCCTATGATGTTTCTATGGGGCTAAGGTCAGAAATCGAACCCTGGACGTTGTAATTGCAAGGCAAGGACTCAACCACTAAGTTATCCCAGCATTCCCTAAAATAAATCTTTAAAAAGGCGTTTCTTCTGCTGGACCCTGTATACCACATATTATATATATTTTATTACACATTATGACTCAAAGAGGAACTAGAACAAATTTCAAAGACAAAATAAATTTGACTTGTTGTCTACCCATGATACTTCCTGTCAGACCTCTTTATGGTCCTCTACAGACTGTAGTCAAAAAAAAGTCTGAGAGGAGGCCGGGATGGCTCAGTGGGTTGAGCACTCGCTTTGCAGTGCCAGGGACCGGGGGTTGAGTCCTGGCCCCGGCCCATGCGGACCCATGTGCTGAACTGGGGAGTTCACCCAGTTCAGTTCCCTCTCTGTCTCTGTATCTCTCTCTCTCTCTCTCTCTCTTTCTCTCTGTCAAAAACAATACAATAATAATAATAATAATAATAAAAAATACTTGGGGGAAAAAAAAAAGTCTGACAAAATGGCTAATGTTGTGACATTATTCCTCCGCCCCATGCTCATTCCTTCTGTTCTGATCATTTCATCTACACTTCGAAGTGAGTAAAGGAATGCCAAAGAAATCTGAGAGGGGACTGCAGTGGAACACAAGAACAGTCCCTCTGTACCACCTTTCCTTGCCAGAAATGTCCTTGTCATTTCTCCACCTTTCTTTCTCAACAATGTTCAGGGTTAAGCAGAACTTTCCTCTCTCTGTGATGGCTGCACTTTAAAAAATAGTATTTCCTTCTGCTTTCACCATGTGTATATACCATGATATTTCAGTGCGTACTTTGTAGTAATAGGCACATAACTACCAGCTTTCCTCTCCCATTACAAAAGGTTCTGGTTGGCTCCAGGACTCCAGTCATTAATCCCACTTTTTCATTGGAGCTTACAAATTGCTCCAGGTGGTTATTAACAGTTTCTGAATAAGTGACACATGAGAGAAAATGCATACAAGTATGTTTCTTCTTATTGTTCTCTGCATGCAAAGAAAAATGGGTCACTTGGAACAAATGTGTATGTTCAGTACCATTGCTACATTCTATCTGATGTACTCAGAGGGATCTTTGGTTTTCCAGGAACTCCTTAGTTGTACAACTGCCACAATTAACAATCCAGAATCATGCACCAATACCTTGCACTTTGGCTGAGCGTGGCATCTGTGGCTAGGAAATATTTGAAGGTCATGGAGTGGAAGTGTGCAATGATGAATTCATTTTAAATTGGAGCACTCTTTTCCTCTCCAAACAATGACATAAGTACACTTTTGTTATTTCCAAATATCGACACATTATATATAGTTTATATTCAGGGTGATTTCACCTTTCCACACACAACATTTAGAATTTGAATTTGGTAGCTTAAATTTGAACAGTGTAGCTGCTTAAGGCAGGTGAAACAGGAGTAGTCACGTCCATGCCTCTGAGAACACCAGAAGGTGCAAAGTTCATCATTCCACCACATCCTGCAAGAATTCATTATTTCTGGACTGAAATCTACAAACATAATAAAATTGAATTGCATATCTAAAGGTGGATATGCACCTTGAGGGCACTTCTCAAATCCTCACACCGAGAGAACAAAGAGAAAGTATATAAAGAAAAGACCCCAAAAAAACCCAACAAAACATATATAACCTAAATTGAAAACTACTGAGAAGAATAAGAAATAATAAGATTAGAGAATTGCTAGAATAATGAACTGGGAATTCCTTCTCCACTCTGTACCCAGAGCAAAAGATTTGATGTGCCTAATTCTTGGCCTAACAAAATAGCTTGTATCTTATTACAACACGAAAAGGTTATAAAGGTATAAATTTTATAATACACATGTAGAAAATATGAGGGCTGTCTGGAAAGTGTCCAGCCATGTAAGCGTTCTCATTATATAAATAATGGCTAGATTTTTTTCCAGACAGCCCTCATTACTGTAAACAATGTGAAATAATTAGTATCAATCCTAAAAGTACAATTTCACATTGAGCTACATATTCTTTACCATTTTATATTTTTGCCTAAATGATGCAGATAATTTGGAATTTTCTCATCTTTATCTGTTCTGATATTAAGTCCACATAGAAAATTTCTGTTCTCTTTAAATACAAGAGAACTTTTGATAAATAGAAAATAAGTAATGTACTTAAAATCTGTTTGTGCAAGTATTCCATTTGAATGACATTGTAGATGAACAGGAAAATACGTTTGGCTGGTTACCAACCAATGGTCATGTAGCCCAACTTTGGATCTATACTAGTTATTACCTGAAGTAGGGTTTATCTACCATATCTGCTTAACAATTATTTTCAGTCTATATACTTTCAAGGTATTCCTGCCTTATCTTTAGTCTCTATACTTGTTTATCACTTATGAGTTCCTATAAAATTTCTGGATCTCCTATGTTTCCCACTTACTTTATATTAAGACCCAACAGATGGATGCACAGCAGTGATATAATGTAACAAAAGAACAATGTCATACTAGAGTTCTTTATTTCAGAGAAAAAAAAGTCTATTAATGTGATGTTCTCAAATACCTAAAGAAAATGTGTGATGGTTCTTCTACTGACATTTGAAATGTTGGTATTATATGAACTGAGATAAAATTTCTAAGAAAGACCATCATGTTACGCGTTATTGTTCATATGATATATAAAGACAATGTTCTCAAAATATCAGTGAATAATCATATGCTATATTACATTCTCTATGCATATGAGTGGCTGAAAAACTATTCAGAAAGGCAGAATTGGAGAATAATCAAGAATAAATATGTGTTAACTTGGTGTGAGAATTCCTTGTAAAGATAAATTATGTGCCCAAAGATAAGAAATAATATAATTTAAAAAATAAATTGGAAAAACATTTTCAACTGTAGGAAAGTTAACAGAAGTGGTAGAACTGTGGTGCCAACTTTAGGCACATTTCATTTTCTCTCCAGAAAGTTAAAAATCAACAGTGACAGATTTAACTAAATATCATCAGAAAACAGTGAAAAAAATTATATAAAGTGTCTTTTTAATTAAATCTACATGCATAAAGCTCACCCTTTGTGAATGTGTTAACTAAACTACTTTCCTCAACTTTCTGTAATTCTACAGTAATTCCAATATTTTCACCTTCTTATCCATACTATTTTCACCACTATAATCCATACTAAAACGTCTGAAAAGCCAAATTCACATTATAGGACTAGGTCATCTCATTACTTAGATTGTATCTTATCAAAATAATTCACTTGAGTGTATATTAATTCCAAAGTAATGAATCTTTTTCAAAGATTTATTTTTATTGGTTTTTGACAGACAGAGAGACAGAGAGACAGAGAGAGAGAGAGAGAGAGAGAGAAGGGGGAGGACCCAGAGCAGTCTCCATAGTAGTTTGCCACATAGTTTCACTCCACAGGTGGACGCGGGGCTGAGCAGGGCAGGAACTGGGCCGGGGGCTCCCACATAGGCCCTGGCAAGAACTGAAGTGGGGGCACACCCCAGTTCAGCATATGGGTCTACATGGGCTGGAGCCGGGATTCGATTCCTAGTCTCTGGGGCTGCAAAGCAAGCGCTTAACCCACTGAGCCATCCCAGCATCCCCAGTAATGAATCTTTGTTGATACAATGGCAGGTATTTCAGCAAATAAATAAGAGAGCTCTTAAGAAACTGGCTTTTTGAGAAAATTCAAGTTGAAAATTTTATTTTACTTTGAATCCTCGGGTACTCTGTTAGGTAGCCAGAACAGAGACATAAATGAAAAAGAGTCTCCTTGGGCAAGGTTCTTTTCCACTGATTTAAAACACACACACACACACACGCACACACACACACACATCACAAATAGATCAACAAATGATTCTCATTTCAAGATCTATGGTTTAATCATGAACCACCATTGGCATTATTTTCAATGCATAACCTTAGTAAGAAGCAAAAGCACTGCCTATGTGTAACTGAAAATTTTGATTAGTAGCTTGATTTTGTATGTAATCATTCCATTTCTTTGACCTCATCTGTTAGACTTCTTAATGATTTATTGATGAATATATGACCTCTCATTCCATGCCAAGATTCCTCTTTCTATGACAGTCGGATTAGAATCTTGTTTTCTTGTACACTGCTGGAATAGAACAATTTGGCTGTCTGGTTATTTTCAGAGTACAAGCTCTGAAACACCAACATTTGTTTTTGCTTTCCTTTTTGGAATCATGCAGTCTTTACTATCCCATTGAGGTTTTATTGAGACTTCTTGAGCCATTTATCAAGTATTCAAGAAAAGTGATTATCGTAAGTCATTGTTCTGTTTAGAGGAAATGTCTTAGGGGAGGGATCAGTTTGTGAATTTTAACATTAATCCATAAAAACAGATTTAAGGAAATAAACAATATTACACAAACAGCTTTTTCTTTCTTTAAAATGAGTGTATATTTATGAATAGAAGAAAATATATGTACATTTAACATCTGGAGAACTGAAAATAAGCGTGTATATATATATATATACATATTATAGGTTATACATAATATATGTATATAATTACCAGTATATATAATTTTCCAAACTAGAGAAACCCACTAATACCATATTAATGAATGACTATAAATACATCAAATACATGCACATACACTCATTCATTCAGCACATGGACGCATATATTATATTTATATATACATATATATATATATGTGTGTATATATGTATATATATATGTATATGTGTGTATATATATACATATAGATTTATACATATAGATGTATGTGTATATATATACACACACACGCATGCACACACACACATTATATTTTGACATATATAATATTTTGTTCATATAAATGCTATAATTTATATGGTTATGTAATAAGCTCCATACAGAGGGGAAAACACATTTAATATATTATTAAAATAGTTGACATTTTCCTTCTTGATGACTTTCAGCTGTATATGTTTCATTGACTTAAATTCTTATTTGGAAAAGGCCAGTCACCAGGGAAGGACTGAAACCCTATTTCCTAAGAGAATGTTTTGATCATTATTGACCCGCTTGTGGGGGGAAAAAAAACCAAAAAAAACATCTAGAGAAAGAGAAACACACAGTGCTCCACGGCAGGTTTTTACTTTGCCTGTAAGAACATTTCTCAAGTGATCAATGTTTGTAGCTTGTAGAATTATAACTTGCATGTTGCCTTTTCAATACAGGTTAGACAATCAATGTAACACTGCTATGCTTTTCACTACTCTTCAGTTGTCCAACGTGGCCATGACAGTCTAATCTTCAAACTGAATTTGGATTTGTGCCAGAGATCCCTTAAATCAATTGATTTTTTACTGTAAGTGGCTTACACTGTGGGTGTTGTTTGGAACTGATATTGTGGGAACCACACATGGTTGGAGTAAAAGTGCATGTCATCTTTACCAGATGCAAACTTTCAGGACAGAAATGTCTTTATATACAATTTAATGAGTTTTATAATTTATTTTTCTATATTATAATTTTCATCTAACTGATTTTCATAAATTAAGAGTTGTTGATCATGAATGTTGGTCATAATGGGTAATCTTCAATTTTCTTCCAATTTCATAATTTATATTCTCAGATATTTATTTGCATCTTTTTCTACATCACTGGAGTTTGGCAGTGTATTTATTAATAATAGGCATTTAGGAGCTGAAGAAACTTTGAAATTTTAATCAGTTACTGTAGCAAAAAGAAATCATCTACCCAAAATGATAGATTCTTTCCATTTAAGTAGATATTTTAGTTAACATATAATTTTTCCTATGAGAAATTTTTGTAATAAAGTAAAAAATATATTTATTTTTTGGTTCTTAACTGAAAATATAAATGACATTTCAGAATTTGGGGGCATTTGGGGCCAACAAAAAGTCATTAATCATCTTTGAATCATTTTTAAATAGGTTGAAAGCAGTAAATATTGTTTTGAATTTTACCTAATTTTGTGATACTCTAGAAATACATATTTTTTGCTTTTCAAATTGTAAAACATTTGAAAAATTAAAATAACCTAACTAACCAATATATGCTACTCAACTATATTTAAAATGAGTGTATTTAAAGCATGCCCATGTACATTTCTGTTAAGAATGTAAATTGACATATAAACGTTTGTGTAAGCATACTGTCAATATAGAAAAAGAAAACCAAAATGTTCATGGTATTAAACATTATTTTTGATTCTATAAATTACCCTAGTGAAATAATTAAAAAATAGTAAATTCTGGTATGATATTTGTACTTACAAAAATGGAATCAATGAAAAGTAAAAAAATGAAAGTAACGTAAAAGTCCAAATGACAAGACTAATTTTAGAAGAACTTGACAAAACCTCAGGCATGAGACAGACCAGAATGATAATCTCTGAAGATGGAATGATGTATATAAATAAGTTAATATAAAAATCAAGACATACATATGTGTATATATGTGAATACGTAGGAATATATACATATGTGTCTATTGTGCTCACAACTATATAAAGAAACACTAGAACAAAAATTTTAAAACCACAATGGAAAAATACCTGAATGATATAATTATTTGTCTAGGTCGAGTTACAATTATAGGTTTATTCATTAACACAGGTTTTACTTTCTAATTTGGTGAATTTACTACAATATTAATACCTCATTACCTTTATGCATAAAAGATATATAACTTTTACAAATATATATATATATATATGTGTATATATATATGTGTGTGTGTCTGTATATATACACACATACTATATATGTATAATAAAATCAACCTAGCTTTAAGCTGAAGTAAAATATGCTAAATATATTACAGCAAGGCTGCAAAGTGTTGCTTTATCTTTCCAAATCACATGATTTTATTTGGTTTTTCTATTCATTGGTTGGCACTAACCATTGCAGTTAAGCAAAGCAATAACTTCCCACGTCCAAACCATGTAATGATGGTTAGTTCTACATACATGTGTGTGATAGAAGTAACTGAATGTGTGGTCAAGGGAAGGAAATGGAAAAGCTCTTAAACACTTCAGCCCTTCAGTCCACTGAGCCCAAATGTGCCTGCGTAATTATCCAGTTCTTTGGCAGTTACTGGGCTCTTGTGGGCAATAGACAGCAATCTGTTCTACTCCTTCACTGCATCCTTCTCCTTTTACTTTATATGTCACAACTTAAAACTTCAAATCCATAGTGTTAAAATTCTTATCCTTTGATCTCTTTTGGTAATTGGATGGAATAATGTTTCTCCAACCTTTATTTATAAACTCTTTCATACCTAATTGGTTGCTTACCCTATCATTAAAAGGAATAAGTCAATCAACTAAAATTTTTAGAGATTGTTTTCCTGAACGGAAATAGAAAAAGTAGAAATGGAAATACTAAGTAGAAACAGTATTTTTAATAGTTTAAAATAGCCATTGTAATTGTACTGGTTTATATCATAAAAATAAATAATTCCTTAAATTTTAATGAGAGAAATAGAAAAGATTACCTCTTCATTGTCTAAACAGTTATCACTTTTGAGCCTCAAATTTTGATACACAAATATCAATTATTTCTCCTTAACACCACCATGAGGGCATAACGTTCACTCCATTTTACGCTGGAAGACATGGGTAAAATACTTTGTTTAGAGACACATACCTGGTAAGCATTAAAGCTATAACATGCAACATTATGTCAACTAAATCCATATTCATAACTTATATGCAATCTTCCCTCTTTCAGGCAGTTACAGGCTGTGTTTGAGAGTTAAGCAATGGGTAACACATTAGAGAATTCAAATCGAAGTAGAGAATTTCCTTCCTTCTGAATGGAAACCAGAATTATCAAGCACAAACAGGTTTGGGCAACTGTCAGTTGTACCCTGAAAGCATCCTCTATATTTATCAAAGATGACACGTCACTTCACCAAATAATTATATGTTTACTTTACTATGATTTTTCCCTTCCTCCACCATATTTATCACATGTCAGTTACTCTGTTTCATTTGCTATTGGTTTTTCAGGGCATGGTTTGTCCTCAAAAGGCTCTATGTTTGTTATCAGGAGTTCTAAATAAAGTTACAGGCAAGAGATGGTAAAATCCTAAACTAGTTATAGCAAAAGGACAGGGATTAGGGATAATACTGATGAAATATTTAGAGCATTATAATTGTCTAGATAGGGATTGAAAGAGAAGGAAAACTCCAAAATGACTAACACATTTCTGGTGGGTGTGGGAAATGTGTGGGTGATGAAATTATACACAAAGAGAGGAGAGGGATTTTAGGAATTAAGTTTGAGACATATTTTAAGTTTTATTTGCTTGTTTTGAAAGAGAGATGAGTTGTCCAGGAGGCAGCAGGATACAAAAGCCAAGGGGTTTCAGATGATCACTTATCGGTGCCTTATAAAACATGTACATGTACACAGTGCTGTCTGGAACATATCTAGACATGTAATATGAAAAATAGAGGCATTTATGGCTGGAGTTTTTCCAGACAGCCCTCGTAAATATAAATTCCAGGAGAACCTGGAAGTTAGGAGTTTCATCACAATTATATGTTGCTGTGTCAGGTATGTGTATGTGTGCCCGTGTGTGTATGTGTGTGTGTGCCATTCAAGGAAACTCCCTGAGGATGACCATTTCACAGTGGTTGTATACCCATATGTGTTCCTTGCTGACAGAATCCAGCCCAAAGCATTTGTTTCTGATCCTGCATTCCTATTTCCATGAGCAAGGGTGACAGAGCCTTCCTGTTATGTATCCTCCACTTTGTTTTTATGTCCCAGGAAGAATTGCTAACAGAGACCTCGGGGAAGACTTCTTATTTGTAGCAATCATGTCAGCATCTTAGAATGACTCTCCCAGACTGTAGTCTTCAGCTTTCTGGCCACTCTGTTTACAATTGCCAGTTCTTATCCCTGGCACCTCAAATCACTCATTGCTGCTGCATTTTAATTTAGTAGACTTCATCATTTTCCAGCATACTGCTATATCTATCTATCTTTCTATCTATCCATCCATCCATCCTCTATCTACCGGTATATCTATCTATCCATCATCTATATATCTACATCTATCTAATCTATTGATCTATCTATTGATCTATCTTTCTGTCATCTATCGTCTATTCCCCTAACTAGAATGTGGTTTGTTGTATTGTTATGTTTTGTTTTGCTTGTTTTGTTTCTTGCTCTGTCCTCAACATAAAGAACCCTTATGGGGACACAAAAGACTTCAATAAATATATTTATTACTGTGTTTGAATGGAGATGCTCTGAGGATTTTTCTGTTCCTGTTGACAGAGAAGAGCACATTCCACGCCTGTCTGTCCCATGTGGAATCCCCTCCCTCCACACACATGACCACTGCAGGCTCTCCAGACACACTCAATGTTGCAGGAATCACCTTGTCTTTATTATATTAACTTACTTAGCTTACGTATTATATTATCACCCTTTGTCAATTAATTACCAAATTGAGACAGCTTACTGACTCAAAATGGAGTTTCCAGAGGAAAGTTAACTGTTCAGACAAGTTAGAGGGAAAAAAAACTACAGTAATTTATATTCAGATAATAAAATACGCATGCTTCTCTCTTCTTACCAGTTTATGCACTTGGGGTAGATCCTGCTTTCTCCTGTAATTTCCAGTTTTCTAAACGTAAAACACAGGGCCACCATGGGACACCTTTTCCATCCCTGGAGTCGTATGACATCTCTGGCATTTCTTGGTATAGGAATATTTCTAATGTTCGTAAATGTGATTTCCACTGGCCCAGGCTTTGTTCATTTCAGAATGTGTGTGAATTTATCCTTTTTTTTTTTTTTCTTTTAATTATAGATGAGTGGAACTGCTCCTTTCTAGGAAGTGGAGAAGGCATGCCCCCCACAATTTTTAAAACTTCTTCTCTGATATTGGCATTTAGCCTTAGTACTAACAGCTTGATCTTTTACAAAAATTTAAGAAAGACATGTCATTGATGGGGGAATAGTGACTGTTTGCTGGAGTGAGAGCAGCTACAGCATTTTCTGATCTCATCATTAACAATGAAACTGGTAAGCTGCTTCTGCAAATTGGCATATTGAGTTGGGAGTCTTGGAGCAAAGTGGGAGCTTTTCATTTATCTGCGCTCCAAAGTGAAGAGCAGTTTTTTTGTTTTTTCTTCCCCAAACTGCTATGGTGCAGCCATGAGAAATCATAATAGAAACATAAAAACATTACCAGTGATGAGAAGTCTCTCTGAAGTTACAACAGAGATGAGGCTGTACTACATCGGACATACCTGGGGATTGATGGAGTGGGTCCCCAAAAACACAAAGTAAAAATCCCATCAATTTGGGGGGTCACCATTTACTACCAACTTCCAAGAATAATGCTTGTTAAAACTATCAATCAATTAATTCCTACCTGATCTTCATATTTGAGATGCCCTAAGACTGACTATGCATCAATAAGTTTATTTTTGTTTTTGTTTTTATATTTTTTCCCTCCTCTGGGTGTTTGGTTCAACTGTTCATGGATGGCATTATACAGGGGAAAGAAGTAAAAGCACAGAAAAGGTAATAATAAAAAAAAAAAGCACATGAAGTCAATGTTCCACTTGTCTCTTAAAATGATATTGCAATAAGTGAATTTCTGCTACAATGTTTACTCACACTTTGAGGGCAGCTAAAATGAAAACACATTTGTGCACTGTTACAAACTCCAGAACACATATGAAAGGACATTTGTTCAGTCAAACACACAGTTACCTGCACATACATGGGGCTGCAGGTCCGGCTCTTCCATCTGCCTGGGGATGCCTCTCCATATCCAAACAGACCGTCTTTACCAGGGCTTTGCCTCAGGCTACCCATCTCCTGCCCCTACAGACATTAATTTCCAGCACTCAGAGAGGACTTCCTTTATCCATTTGTTCCCCCTAGGGATAGAGCATAATGCTAACAAGGCATAGAACCTAAGTGACTGCCAGGGTGGGTTTATAGGCCTAAACAGAAGCACTTCACAAAAGCAAGTCTAATAGCACCTTTCAATGTAACAGAATGTGGAACCTGGATGGTCATCTTTTCAGGAAGAACATTTGCTTCTCCTTATCCCACACTCCTGGCTCCTCTCCACCTCTGCCCCTCATCAGCTTCCCTTCTGCTCTTCACTCACTTTGCTTCACTTTCATGGCTTCACTATCAGTTCTTTGAATTGGGCATGTCCATTTATTTGTCTCAAGATCATGGCATTTGCTTTTCCTTGGCTTTTAATGCTTCTTTCAGATCTTTGCATGGTTGCTCCCTTCTTTCAGCTGAGGGTTCAGAATTCATCTTTCCTGAGCACATCAGACAGACTTGCCTCTTGTTGCAGACACACCTTTAGCTTGTTTTCTTGTATTTTCTTTGTGGTTCTGGTCACAACCCTGTGATGTAGATTTATTTGTATTTGTTGTCTTGGTCATTTCTTCTTCATTTGAATGAAAAGAGGAGTGTTTTCTATTCATAAACCAGAATACACCCAGTGGCTGGAACAGTTTAGGAATATTAGTATATAATTTTGAATAGTTCATTGATTTAAATATAGTTCAATGAATAAAAAACAAATGTTGAATCTTACTACCAGTAATTACTAAATGATAAAGCATAGTAATTTTAATTGATTTACTTTAATTATAAGTGGGTGAAAAGCATCAATACAGATTATAATTTCACAGAAGCAATCTGAAGATCTCTTCAGTAAGACAGTTTATCAGATTCCATTGATTATTGTCTTTATTTGCTTGCTGAATCCTTTTTAAAGTCATCACTTTTTCATACATAACCTATATTGAAGCAACAGAATCTCTTTACACCACGCTTGTGCAACCTGGGGCCCACAGGCCACATGTAGAACAGGATGACTTTGAACATGGTCCAACACAAATCTGTAAATCTTCTGAAAAGATTGTGAGTTTTCTTTAAAGTTTTATTTTATTGTTTTTGACAGAGACAGAGAGAGAGAGACATAGAAGGGGGAGAGCCCAGAGCAGTCTCCATAGTTGTATGTCATCAATTTTTGACATGATTTCATTCTACACAGGTGGGTGCGGGCTACTCAGGGCTAAAACCGGGCTGGGAGGACCCAGTTCAGTGCACGGGTCCACATGGGCCGGGTCGGACTCGACCCTCAGTCTCTGGGGCCATAAAGCAATCTTTTAACCCACTGAGACATCCCATCTTCCCTCATTATGAAATTTTTTTTATGACCATTTTTAAAAAATTCATCAGTTATCGTTTGTGTATTCTATGTGTGGCCCAAGACAATTCTTGCAACGTGGCAGAGGGAAGCCGAAAAGGTTGGACATCCCTGCTTTACATGTTACATGGTAAATAAGAAACCATCATATGTTTCTCCTTGATTTCTTTACCTCAAGTGGGAAAATTAATAAGAACATAGGTGAATCCTGTCTTCTTTTACATTTTAGAGATGATCTGCATAACATTAGCTATCGTGTTACAATATTTTGGGATCTATAATTGAAGAAAAAGTTTCAGAGTGTATTTTTTATTACATTTCAGGCTAGTATATTTTATCGCATTTTATTCTAGAAATATGTTTAATAAGAAATTAAAAGATACAAGTCCAGAGACAAACATTTCTAAATTCACAAGATTTATCAGTTGTGGCTAATGGGGACACACAATCCAGGAATCCATTTGCCAAGTCTAGTGCACATCCCAGCAGACTGCTAGGTAATAATGACGTTGGAAAGAGCACAAGCGAGAGCAGAAATTATGGTGGCTTCTAATTCAGCTTTGGCTGGTGAACTAAATGAACTGGCAGGGTTTATAGGACAGGGACTAGGAGGAATAACGATAGCCAACTTTTTTTCTGCGGACTAATACAACATTTTCTTTAGCAGAAGGAATTGGTTGAAAGTTCTCTTCATTTTCACTTGCCTTTTGTTCTGTACTCCATAAGTGCAGTTTGCCAGAATCTATTTCTCTTTGCTGGGAAGTTTTAATCATTAGGAAGAGCCTTAGACATGTCATAATGCTTTCATAGGCACAAAAGTCAGGTTTGATGAGCACTAGCAGGTTATTGCTCCCTTGCACTCATGATCAGACAATTTCCAATGGTTCCTGGTAGAAGACCTGACAGGTCAGGCTATGTGCCTGGGACATTCAAGCCTAACTCTCATTCTGCAAGGTACTGGCAGTGCAGGGATGGGGAATTAAAGTGAGAGAAAGGTAGTGAAGACTGAGTATTTGATCCCATTAACCTCCTGGTTAATCTACCATGAATCAGTTCTAGACAAAAGTAAGGGTGAGATTCTATTGAATTCCCTCTCCACGGGCTGCAAGTAGACATACTTCTGGGCAATTCTTATTAATGACATATATTCCATGTAGTTTCTTTTTACCAAAAACAGTATTACTGCATTTTATTATTCTTTTGAAAAAAGACTGACTACTCTAATTTCTATCTAATGATATAATTACTTCCTTAGGTAGCTTAATTAGAAATTATTAATATGTGAAGTATAAATAGCGCCTGGTAAAGAAATGCTCAATCCACTAAATAATTTTGATTCAAATAATTATTAAGTTAAAATCAAAAGTTGCTGAAAACCTCAAGCAATGGTTATTACCAGGGTCATGTGGTAAAGTAATTGCTCTATTAGCAATTAGTTACGAACAGCAGTGCCCTTTATTTTTACTTAAAATAAGTAAGTTGATTTCCACTCTTCGTACATGAATATTAATTAGATGGGAAGATAAAAAACACCATACCTTGTTAATAAAACCTATATTCATATAGAAGACCTGTCCTTATAAATTAGGAATAGAAACAAAGAAACTTTTTATTTTTATCCTTTATCATAAAAGCATGAGAGAGATGGAAAAATCCTGATTTAAGTTTGATTTTTCTGACTGCCTTTAATAAACAAACTAAATAAACTTTTATTATTTAGAAGATAATATTTGATCTTTTAATATTTTTTTAATATTTATTTTATTGTTTTGACGGAGACAGAAAAATGGGGAGGGCCCAGGGCAGTCTCCATAGTTGTACATCATTTGTTTTCGACATGGGTTTATTCCACACAGGTGGGTGGGGGTCACACAGAATGGGAACTGGGCTGGGGGCCTCCTACATGGGAGACATACTCCCTCCAGCCAGGGGGGCAAGAACTGAGCTGGGGGCCTCTCACATGAGAAGCACACTGCAGTTTAGCATATGGTTCCACATGGGCCAGGGCCAGGATTTGATCCTTGGTCCATGGGGCTGCAAAACAAGTGCTTAACCCACTGAGCCATGTGGGCTTCCCTTGAAGTAAGACTTTTAGTTGCTGGTTCATACACTTCACTTGGTTGGTGATTCAAGTAATCTAAATTCAATTCAATAAATTTCATTATAAGAATCTATTATTCTACAAGGTTTGGTCTGGGAATGGGGAAAAAAATTAGAATCTAGAACGGCACGTATTTTTTACATATAGACTATCGTAGAAGTATGAGTTGCCTAATATAGACTTGATAATGCTAAATTACTGCAATAAGATATATCTCAATGATAGAACTAAATATCAACATTTACAAATGTTACTTTTTAAACAAGTACTTATGCAACACATACTGTGTGCCATGCTCTATACTACGTGACTAGAATATTTATCATTAACCTTCATGAATAAATCCACAAAGTTGGAATTATGATCCTTTTATTGAAGACACCAAGAGATGGATAATTTTGCTCAAGGTCATACAACTAGAATGAGCATCAGGGATTTGCAGCCAGGCAGCCTGATTCTTTGCACTGTCCTTAACCACCAAATGCACTATCTCCACTGAACTGAGGTGTCTCCAACAAAAATGTTTATCGTCTGGAGATAATCTGTACAATTATTCAAAATCGTTGTACTGAGAACACTAGCTGTTTAATACACTACACCTCTTTCATTCATTCATTCATTCATTCATTCTTCACCACACCAGGCCTTCATCCTCCTTATTTTAAGTCCATTTCTCCAGCAATACTGTCATAGATACATTGCTCTTCATGGGTTGAGTAAATTAAGTTCTCCTTGGCAACATGTAAGAGCAACGTGCTAACTATAAAGGACATATTTAAATAGGTTATAGAACACCAATGTGATTTTTCAAAGCAGGCAATCTCTACAAATAAACACATATATTCCTTAAGTCTATTAATTCTTTAAGATCTTAATATATTTTCAGGAAAGTGAAAGAGATATGTACTAGAAATAGAGAAATTTAAGACTATACAAATCTTTCAAGGAAATAAGTCACTACTTATATTCAGCATGTCTGCTTTTTTTTCTTTTTTGTCCTATGTAGACACTGTCATTTGTTCCAGTTTACATTGAGGACAGGGAAATACATATCTACTATTCCTTGAATGCCTGCTATGTGGCAGGCACTTTAACATATACTTTCTAACAATGCTAATGGCATTATTATTCCTACTTTATATATTAGAAAATAGAGACACTGAGAGGTTCAGTGACTTGCCCAAAGTCACACAGGTGGATATCAGTAGAGGGATGTTTCTACCCCAGGTTGTCTTACCTCAGTATGTTAGGTTTGACTTTAAAAAGAGGATGACTCAAATGTAACTGAGACAACCTTTTCTGGTCACATATATTCAGTGCTGAATATCTGAAGCCTGGACATTATTTTTCTATTAGTTCTCTACTACCTATAATATTTTATTGTATTCATGTTTATCTATTAATTTTGGATTTCCTAGGCAGAGTTGTGTGTCTAGCATTTAGTGTTTTCT
Source organism: Craseonycteris thonglongyai (assembly GCA_004027555.1). Taxonomy (NCBI): domain Eukaryota; kingdom Metazoa; phylum Chordata; class Mammalia; order Chiroptera; family Craseonycteridae; genus Craseonycteris; species Craseonycteris thonglongyai. Next base: position 27,492 of record PVKE010015072.1, read on the forward strand.
TACTTTAAAGATTTATTTTTATTGCTTTTGACAGAGAGAGAGATACAGAGACAGAGACAGAGAGAAGGGGGAGGGCCAAGAGCAGTCTCCATAGTTGCACATCACTGGTTTTTTTTCCACATAGTTTCATCCCACAGGTGGGCGTGGGACTGCACAGGGCAGGCACTGGGCCAGGGTCTTACCCCAGTGAGAACCAAACTGGGGGCACTCCCCAGTTCAGCATATGGGTCCACACAGGCCGGGGCCAGGGCTGGGATTTGATCCTGGTTCCCTGGGGCTGCAAAATGAGCACTTATCCCACTGAGCCATCCTGGCTTACCCAGTGCTTTCTTCCTTATTTAACCAAGTCATAATTCATGTTCTTCCCTTTTGGAACTGAGCTAAGTTTGAGATTTTTCACCTCTTTCTCTGCAATCTGTACTGAGAAAAGAAACAAATGGATCTCTCAATGTCCATGGTGTCATAGCTCCATAGTAGTTAGCTCTCAGGGTCACTGTTCAGCTCGCCTGGATCCCCCTTCTCTGGGAATGCCATAAACACAGAGGAGTGGTCCTCCAGCCAATGTATTGATACCCCATGACATTTTTCTTGTCCATGACTGACAGATCCAGAGAGGGAACATCTGGTCTAACATGGCTCAGTCAGGAGTTTTAACATTTTGATATGAGAGGCATAGAAATGGAGTCATTAGAGCCCAGATCACATTCACTTCTGTACTCATTAAACCACAAATGCCTGTTGCAGAGTTCCCCACAGCAACCCATTTGTTTGATTTTAAAGCTCTTTTCTTGGGATCTAGGAAATTCATATAATTTTTTAAAATTCATTTTAACTGAGAATCTAATGAACTAGAGTTTTCCATTGCTTGCCATTAAAAGCACGCTTACTTATATATGGTCACAGTTTCACAGGCCATCAAAAGCCCGCATGAGATGGATACATTCACCCACTCTAGGAACATCCATAACAGGAGGGATGGTCCCCTGGTAGAGTCAAGACTCACACACGTTGTAATGACACCTGCTTTGAGTGTTACACCTATTAGTTTCCCTTTGCTGCTGGAACAAATTACCACAACTTAGTGGTTTCAACAGTGCAAGCTATTATTTCTTTTTCATTTCTGAGGTCATAAAATCACAAGGTCGGTGAGGCTATATTCCTTCTAGTGGCTTTAGGAGAGAGGCTGCCTGCATTGCTTAGATCATGGTCACTTCTTCCTTCTCCAACATGCATTGTTCCAACCACAGGTTCTAGCTTTATATCTATTTTTTTCTGACTCTGATCCTCTTGCCTCCCTCTTATAAGAACCTTAATGATTGCACTGGATCCACAGGGATACTTCTGGATAATCGGTCCTCCTCCACACCCTTCATTTCATCACATTGGCAATGTCCCTTTGACCATGTGAAGCAACGTATTCATGGGTTCTGGGGATTAGGATGTGGACATCATTCAGAGGCATGTAGGTTATTTGGGGACCATTTTCAGCCCACCACACCATAACGTGTAGATTATTATGGTGTTGGTGACAGGACCGCTGAGAGTGACATTTTGCATTGCCTGTTCTCCAGATACCAGCAAACCTCATTAGATCAGTAAGGCTTCCTAGTGTTCCATAAACCAGAGAACATTCTGCCTTCTATGCATCACCATAAACTCTAAAAGAGAACCAACTAAAAACAACACAAAATATCTACTTATTCTACCACTCTGAGTGATAACTTATCTTCTCTCGTGGACTTTTTTATAGAAGATTTTGTAAAGATCAAAGAGGGCAAGGATCTGGCAATTGGTATACTTAAGGTAATGAACCTGTCCAAAATAATTTACAAGTTAGTGTTCATTTTTAATTGACAACTAACATTTTGAAAAAAGGAAAAGGCTGGATTAGAGAAAGTTAAATAAAAAGTGTCATCAAGTTATAAATCTTGTCAAGACTACATACCAGTTGACATGATACGCTCTTGTGAATAGTCAGTTTTAATCACATTTTAATAATGTTTTCATTGTCTTCCAAAGGCCATATCCATTTAAGACCAATCCAACATTAGTCACTTTATCAACTGCTTCCATAATGTGGAAAGAACAATATCAACCCTGTAAGTTGAAACTATTAATAACGAAAACACAGCATGCTTTCATTTGGATAAACCTAGCTTCAAGTTAAAATTTGTTTTTGAAAGAAAAACATGTTTTGGATATTTGATGGAATGAAAATGCGTATCAGATGTCATCTGAAGGTTAGTAAACACAAGTATAATTAAGGCCCAGATGCTCTGCTGACCCTGTGGCTGTACATTATGAAGCAGCTCAGATTGTCAACCTTGTTTACAGCAGCCCTGACCAGAGAGGTGCCTAACCCCAGGTTCCTAAGACCTACCATTGTCAATCACTGCAAACAGATACTCTCCACCAGGGACATTTGTGAAGCAGAATTAGCTCTGACAGACTTGATCATCATGAAACATCCCTGGGCATGCTACAGTCACTGGAAGGCGCATTCACTTTTTTAACCCCCTAAATACTGTAAAACACACAGAAGTGGCACTTCTGTCTGATTGCTCCTTCACTGATAGAGTGAAAAGGGATTTTGGAAGTCATGCTCTGATTCACAGACGAAGCTCACTTTTAACCATCTAAATACTATGTGTGCTAATCAAGTAACACATTTTCTTCAATGGCCACTTCTTGTGAGGCAGTGCAAAAGTGTATGAGACGTACAAGACACAAATTCAGGCCCATTTCCATCTATTTTTGATCTTACATTATATATGATCAAGGTCACTTAGCTTTCTGAGTTTCAGGTGTCATGCAATAGTTTTAAGAACAGTGCTTATTTGTTAGTATTTATAAGCATGTTCTCAGTATAGGTATAGTTCCAACAACATTAGCTAATAATCCACAAAATAATCATAGAAGGCAGATACTATTATTATCAACATTTATCAGCAAAGAAACTGAGGCTCAGACAGGTTAAGTAAATTGTCCACAGTCTTATTACATAATAGAAAGATAATGACGCTCACTCTAAAAAGTTTAAGTTCAACTGAGATTCAAGATAATGACTTTAATAAATTTTTAAACTCAAAAGTTGATTTTAAGCCTTGAAGAAGCACAGCACACTTGATGTGGATATAAATGACCTGTACTTTAGTGCCATATTTTTCCATGAATAAGATGCCTCCAGGTATAAGATGACTGCTACTTTTCTAACCCAACATTAAGAAATCAACACATAAGTTTTTTCTGTGTATGAGACAACCCCCAAATGCCGGTCTAACATGAAAAAATATGGTACTATGACTATGTGTATTAGACAAATATTTTAACCTCAACTACCATCAGTATACTCATTATAAAATAAAAATAAATATTTAAGATTTTCTGTGTGAATTCAATGAGTCAATGCATATGAACTCTGGGTAAGATGCATAACACAGAGTGGCAGCAAATAAATTATCATCTCTTTTTTTCCCCCAGGGAATATGGGAGAATATAAATATAAATGTAAATGCCCAAAATTGGGAAAACAAATAGACATTATACTAAGTTTTGTTTTTACCTTTTAACAATTCAATGGGAAACTTAGTCAATCCTGTTTTTCCATCACGGTAATGGGGATCATGGTATGGAGTGTGGAAGACGTTATATTAGGCAAAATTATTAAGTACTAGACCAGTAGTTGGGATGTATTATTATGAATTTAACAAATTGTAGTCTCCTTAAGAGTAATGCCTATATCTCGCTTTGCAAAGTACTGCTCAGTTGAGTGGATAACAAGGAATCTACAAATGCAAAAAGGGATTAAATACACTTCTTAATTTGACATACACTGAGCACCAACTTTGTGCAAACATGATGCTCTGAAACATTTCATGATGAACAAGATACGACATTCACCAAACTTCTATTCATGACGGAGAGGAAAAGCAACACATATGTAAATGATTAGTGCATTACATCCTAAGAAGAAAAAGAAAAAAATGAGCAAATATCATAGTGTGACACTTAAGAAAGGGTGTTTAGAAGGAAGGGACCCACCTGGGTGAAACAGGAATGGATGTTACAGGCTGCAGAGTGTCAGGAAAGTGATCTCCAAACATTACAAAGAGGGTGAATCTTGTTTCCTTTGAAAGTAACTTTATCAAGAAAACATATCCATAAAAATGCACCCATTTTACATGTATAATTTGATACTATTGACAATATACTTCTAAAATATAGTTTTGATAGTTGCTTCTAGGGATTTTTCTTTTGATTTTGAATAATTCTAGTTTTACTCATTAAGAAGAAAAACCTCTTGCCTTTTCACATGATAAATTACGCTTTTAAAATCAGTCTTTTCCCTCTTTTTGCTTTATTATTTATTTTCATTTATTTATTTGCCTTTTTCCTTCCTCTCACCGTAATTTGTTTTGATAATATATGTTTTGGTCCATACTTTATTTCTATTCCTATCACACATACACACACTGCAAAGTTGTTTTAAAGTTCCTTGGAAAAGATTACTCTTCCTGATTGTGACCAATGTTTTTTTAATGTTTCAGTAACAGTTGTTTCCTATAATGGTTGCTTCAGCTCACCCTTCCAGCATCTAAAGCAAAGCACCCTGTTACCTGCATCAATGGTAGTAACAGGGTTAGGCCCTTTCAGACTTGGTTGCCGTTGTTTTGCCTATTGCATAAGTAAATGTGATACCTTCAGGCTGCATTGATTTTACTTTCTGGTTTATCGCTGTTTGAGCATCTCTTTATAACTGTTTGGAAACAGGATTTGCTCTTCTGCAAAGTGCCCTTACTATGTATATTTTTAATTTTTTTCTTTCATGTGGTTTCTTTCTTCCTTACTAATTTTCAAAAACTTATTCCAAGCTCTATATTGCCAATATTTCCCCTAAATCTGCTGTTTCCCTATTGACTTAATTTATAAAAGTTTCACCATGCAAATTTAACTTTCATACCATGAATGTGGGTTTCAGAAATTCCCTACCTAGTTTTACATTTAATTAACTAGGTTTTCTTATACTGTAATAACAAGTATTTTTACACTGATAGTACTATGATTTTTTTACATGTGAAGTATTATACTTTTTACATTTTAATATTTAATTCATCTGGAATTTACATTGTATGTAATATAGGGTATGGCCTGAGCCTTGCTTTCTTACAGATGCCTATCCATCTGGGTCTGCGGCATTTGTTGAATAATGAATCTTATTGCCACTGACTGGAAACATCATTATATATTAATTCCTCATATATACAAGAATCCATTTCTAGATTCTCTTTGAAGCATAGTTTGAGAAGATTGAGTGAACCTATTTGTCAGTACCATAGTGAGAAAGAAGACAGTGGCATTAAATGAATTTGGATAAGATGATAAAGCCAGATCATGCAGAGTCTTATAGAGTCTTCTAAGATACATTAGAAGGAAGTTGATTTAGTTAAAAAAAATAAATCTGGTGCACATAGTTGATATGAGGGAAATGCAGAAGAAAGAAGACCCATTTAATGGCCAATTCAGGAATCCTAGCATAAGAAAATTTCACAGAAGAAATGGAGTAGGATTAATGGCAAATATTTAGGATCTTTGGGTCATCATTTATTATCTAGAATAATCTAGATAGTTGGTGCTATACCACAGTGAGCTAAACCCCAGGAAATAGTCAAAAACACATTTCAGTTTTCTAGGATGCTTAAAGAATGGAGTTTCTAATAAGTCAGAATAAAACATACTTTCGTGTTTCAGGATCGCTTGTTGATGATATTTCTAATTTGTATTCATCAGCATTTCTGAGATAGTTAAGTTCAGTTTATTGAAGGTAATTGAATATTTCAAGATTCAGAATCCAGCAATGCCTTGGGGACATCATTCTAAACATCAATCCTCATTTTATGGTCATAGATCAGACAGGAACTCTAGTGAATATTAGTAAAACTCTGGAAATTGCATTTTACCAAAGCCCTGATATTAGCCTAATTTATTATTTCTTGTTGAGGCCATTTGATTTTTTTTCTTCCCTAAAAAGCTGAGGGTGTAACAATTTTGGCTAACTAACGTTTCACTTGTATTGTAATATTTGTAATGCATCAGAAGACATAAATTTTTCTTTCTTAAGATAAACTCATTTCTGTTATTTTTTCAATTGGCTCAAATATAACAGTAGTTACATGGCAGAGCCTTTAGTAAGGGTATGAATGAGGACAAGAAAGGCAACATACAGTTTCTTTTATATTTACCAGAATGATATGAAGGTGAATTTTGGCCAGAGAAACAGAAAAAGAACCTGAATCCTTTGTTATACCAGTCACTCCTCTCTTGCAGCTCACAAAGAAGGTACTACTGTATTACTATTAGGATGAGGCTCTAAACCCAAGTTCAATGAGCTGCAGTTGGAGAGACAGGGACTTCTTTTTTCCTTAGCACAGGAGGCTTTAATTCAGAACTGCAGTTACAGAGCAGCCCACCCTTTCCACTTTCAGACCCCAGCATGCTG
>PVKE010015073.1:0-33989 GCA_004027555.1 Craseonycteris thonglongyai
TTCCCTGGTGTTGTACTCCCTCTTCTTTAAAATGCAGAGAATGTGATATACTTGAGTAAGCATATCAATAAAATTATTGAAGAAGTGACCAGATCAAGATACTCACTCATGTACTCTCCAACCGTCCTTGATTATATGACTTAGGGAGCTTGTATTCTAGTTGAGTGTATAAAGCTCAAATGCACTAAACCATTAGCAAATGCTTAAGTGCTAAATTGTTTGTTATTTCCCAGAAGTTCCAAAATAAACAAAGAAAGATGAAAATAATAAATTGAGAATGGAGTAATTAATGATTTCTTATAGGAGAAAGGGCCTAAGGTAAGTAAAATTTAGGATGGGGGGGGGGGGACATGGGATCAACCACACATCCTGAAGGAAAATCAGAAAATTAATATTAAAAAAAGGTAAATATGGGCATGAGGTATCAGGAAACATTCTTGACAAAATAATAAGATGAGTATTACAGGAAGATACACTAGGAACTGATAGTGCTTTGTTTTTTTTTTGTTTTTGTTTTTTTTTAATTTATTTTTTTATTGTTAAATTTAATGGGGTGACATTGGTTGGTAACAATCAGACAGTTTCCCAATGGACAACTCCACATCACATCACCCATGCATCGCATTATGTGCCCAGCTCCCAGAATCAGGTCCCCCTCCAACCCGATTGATAGTGCTTTGAAACTGAGGCTGATGGGACACAGACTTGAAGTTGACTACAGTTTACTGAGCAAGGAAAGGAACTGATGAAAGGCTGTGTTTGCAGAGGAATCCAAATAGTGGTAAAAATCTAGAAGGTTAGACTACAAGTTCCATATTATTCAATGCTCATTGCCAGTGCTCAACTCAGTGCCTAGAATAAAATAAGAACTCAATACAGGGAAAGACTAAAGTCATTTGTTTATAAGGGTTTGGAATAGAATGACAGCAGTATGAATAAAGAAGTCCCATTACTTAGAGACAACTCATTAAGTTTACCAAATACAAAGAAAAATAAAAGCAAGATGATGACGATGATAACAATAATAACCATAAACTGTAACAGCACTGCAGTACAATTCAGAAACCGAATCTGAAATGTAAGTATATCTTCAGATTGCCTGTGTCTTCCGTCGTCATACTGAACTCTGGAGCCGTCATCACCATATTTCCTAACTGAAGCAACATAGAGCTGTCAACAGCATAGTAAGGCCAGGCCTTATGGTAAAGAATGATCAGCCAAAGTAGTTTACAGTACCGTGGGGTATAATTATAATTACTAACCTGCCTAGAGGTAAAGAAGTGTGCCAAGAAGTCTAAAAACAAAGATCTCCTGGGGCTTTTCTGGTAGCACAAAACCTGAGGTTCTTTACTGAAATGCCTGCCTCTCTATTTTCCTCACTCTGTTCCCACGCAAGTTTTACCACAACTCTTAAGACTCAGCTTGTTCATTAAAAATATCCACAGTAACACATCAGCCCAGAGCAATTTTTGAAAAGCCATCTGAACCATCGTTAGGAATATGCTGTTTTCATTGTTACTGACTTTTTCATTTTCACAAATTGCTTGAGGGACTAGAGCAAGTATGGATCCAGATTTGGGAAAAGGGGGCTTTAACTTTCTACAATCTGGAGTCTTTCTTTAAAAAGACTACAAAATGGTAACTTAAACATTAGAGACAAAACTTCGGAGTAGGTGGCCTATGCAAGTGAAAAGCCCTTTACGCTTCAGCTATAAATCTAATTCTGACATTTATTTAATCCCCACAGAACGTCCAGCACAAGGTCATGCATACTAACCACCCAGGGTCCTCTTCTCCTTGGCAACTTCATCTACAGTCTAAGCTGTATCCCCTAATAGGAAAACAGTTAAGGATCTTAAGTAACTTAGATATTTTTCTGAACACCAGGTCCTCAGATTCACTCATCAACGGGCAACTCTACCTGACTACCTGATGGCCCCTCAGACTCAATATAACCTAATAAGTGTATCTTACCTAGCAAATCTATTTCATTACATTGAGCATGTTGTGTTTTTTCCTATCTTTCCCACACCTGTATTTCTAATCATAATCTACCTTGTTTAATTAGATACTTCCTATCACCTTGATAGCCTTCTCATGTCCATTCTCTTTCTATATTTTAATTGGACTTAACCTTACCTAGTCTAAAATGGTCTGCACTTTCTAAATGAGAGAATCATCAAATTTTCTTACCTCTTTGTAATTAAGAAAGTCTTCAGTAAAAAAGGGGAAAAAACATTTAAATAACTAGTATAAATTCAGAAAAAAATGAATGTATTTTCATTATAATAGAATCTACACCTATGTTTAGAACTTTTGTAATAATTCTGTAACTACAAGAGGCTAGGGCTTGGGAACTGATTACCTAAACCTTTTCTCTTGGGACTGAAATTGAATAAAACTTAGACCTTATCCACAAGGAATTAACTCTGACATATTTAGGACTTCGTTAGATAATTCTTAGGATCCCTTGCCATTATCTTTTAACAAGCTCCATTTTTATTTTAGCATCCACGAATTTCCACTGGGATACTGTGACATTCTTGGGAATATTTTCAGCTTTACACACAGATAACCCACTTTGGAGAAGGCCTATCTGTGTTTCACTGAAATCCTGATACCAGATCCTCTTCTAATCAACTTGCTCCTAATCTGTCTGTCTTCGCATTTCTCCCTTTAAATCCCCACTTTTGTTTGCTTGATCTTTTGGAGCTCTTTTAAAACTACTACCGAAACAACCACATTATGTATTTAAAAGTCATCTGCTTCCACAGACAAATCTGTGCATCAATGCTTCCTTCACCATAAATCCAGCTAAGGCAATGACAAGGTAATTGGCTAACTATCTGTCAGCTCGACAGGAAAGAGACTGGTTTCAGACTCTGATAACTGTTCTTTGTAACTTTGAATAGCTGAAGTTTTAGGTAAAGTCATTTTATAAAAAGAGATAAAATAAGTAAATTTACACATAAAAAATAAGAAATCAAAAATGATGAAGTTGGTAAAAGAGATTGGGTTCAGCAGGTGGTGGAAATACGGTTTACACATTGGTAATGCCATTTGTTGGCTGACCTAATATTTAGTGGCCACGGAGGTTATCAGAATTGTAAGAACGGAAACTCAGACTTTCAAATTCTTTTATTTCATTGTTTCTGATGAAGGTACTTGATATAAAAATTAAGCAGTGATGCAAACAAAATACTCCCCAATTTAGGAATACAGATTTACCTACAGGCAAATGAAGTCCATGCCCACTGCTACCAACTCCCGTTCTACTGGAGACCATCTCTGATTAATCTGCATGAGTTAGCAGAGGGAAGCTTCTTATACCAAATAGCTGGGGAGATAACTGAGTCCTCTCAAGGGTCAGAAGGAGCCAGGATCCAAGAGGTTTGAGCTCTAGGATAGGGGTATCCAACTTTTGGGTTTCACTGGGCCACAACGGAAGAACAATTATCTTAAGCCTCGTATAAAATACACTAACACTAACGATAGCTGATGAATTAAAAATAAATAAAACCCTGCAAAACAATCTCATAATGTTTTAAGAAAGTTTATGAATTTGTGTTGGCTCCAACTCAAAGCTGCCCGGGCCACATGAAGCCTGTGGGCCGCAGGTTGGACAAGCGTGGTCTAGGATGGGCCTCAGTGTAGAAAAGGAGACAACAGAAAGCATGGATTGGAGGCGGTATCATCTTTTACTTTCTCATAGTAAGTGAGGTAACAATTAGATGCATGTTGACGTCACAAGAGGTTGAGGTAAGATGAAGAGTTAAGGGTTAACATAGGAAATCTTATTTTTACCATTTTCAAATTCAGATGGCAATAAGATATTCAGTTAGAGATGAACATCAGTGTGATATCCATAAAGTGGACTGCAGGCAAAATTATAGTAACATGTATGCTGAGGTAATATAGATAGTTAGAAGATGTAACAGATGAGGTCATCATTTGATCTGATCAATGTTATCTATATCTATGAAGATGGATAAATATAAAAGTATCGTTTAGAGAGCAGATTTGTCTTGATATTGTTCTACATAGAAAGATGAAAGGCCTAAACAGACCATTTTAATGAAATACAGTCCCTCTCTCAACAAGTTTATAAATTCTCCAGTGGGAAGAAAGTACAAGTATTAATATTAACACCCACTTAAATAATGATTAGAAAACATATTTCTGAATGACATTCTTCATAAGCGAAGGTATAATGGGATGCCAGCAAAAATGAAACATAAACACATAAAATAAATTACAGTAGAAATTCAGAATATCACAGAATGATAGAGTATTAGTAGTAGTAGAGACATAAGAAATCATTCATTTCCACCTTCTATACATAAAAGTTGTTTTTTTTTGTCTGTTTTAAATAACATTTGCTAATAGTGGTTACCAGGCCTCTGCTTAAATACTAAAATGACTAAAAATTTACTTCTTTATATTGAAACCTATTCTACTTGGCAGACTAGCATACAACATTTATAAAATAAATACACCTATACGTACATGTATATGTGCAGGTGTGTGTGTGTGTGTGTGTGTGTGTGTGTGTGTGTAGCTAGATCCTTCTTATTTCAGTCTAATTTTCAGACGTGAGAGGGTGAATATTATCATATTCGCTTTGTAAATAAAGGTCCTGAGGCCCAGCAGGGATAAGTGATTTGCCCAGTTTTGCAAAGCTGGTAATTGGCAGAGGTGTCACGTGGAGCTACAACTCCTGGCTCAGAAGCTGTGTTATTTCCATTGTGCCACAAAGCTGTTTAAATATTCATTTTCAAAATAGTTCAATCTGATTTGCTTATTTAAATTATATTTTGTTTAAATTATAAGCTACCCTATTTTCTTTACTTTGTTTTGCTTTTGCTTACTTTCTTTTTTCTTTCTTCCTTTTAATGAGGTGTAATGTAAACACACATACGTATGAAATATGAATAACATTCTTTTTATATAGAGCTATAATTTGTCCCCCTATAAATTTCATCCATTTTATGTTATAATTCTGTCAACAAACAGAATTCTTTCTTCTCTGTCTAACCTCTTATCAATGTCTCACACCCATCACAAAAAGTTTGCTTCCTATGTTTTTATCCAAATGTTGAACATGTCCAAAAACAGACTTAAGAATCTTCTACCACTTTCAATCAGTATTTCTTTGGCATGATTATCCAATCAACTAAAACCAAAATCTAGCTCATTATGGACCTAAAATCTGTTCATAAGTCTATCAGGAAGAGAAACTTGTCAAAATACAGATACTCAGAGTGAATGGCATTTTCCTGATTTACCAGTCTGAAATTTTGTTTGTTTTAAAGAAATCTATTTGCCATGCTATAGTTTTTCCCCCAGGGAACTCATATTGGCTCCTAGTGATCACTGGTGACTTTTGAAAACGTTCCAGTACTACGCTTTTGTTATTTTTGTTATTGACTTAATGTGAGTTTCCCCTTTGATTTATAAATAGAGCAATGCTCTATGCCATCAATATGGTGAAATGCTTTCTGTTTTCTACAGGCTTTCAAATGCTAGCAACTGAATTTCTTCAATCATGCTATCAAGTTACTTTAGTACCCTAGGGATAATGCATATGAGTATTGCAGCTAAACCTGTTTATAATATTTTAATCATTTCTTCATATGCCTTGGGTCTTTAGTACTGAAAAAAAGTATAAAAGCATAATTATGATGATTTTACTTGATAAACAAATTGAAATTTAATTAAAATTCTTATTCTTCCCTTCAGTGGTTCGTCTCTCATCTTCAGCAAGCATGGTTGTTAATAATCACTAGATCTTTTGGTGACTTAGAATAAAAAAATAGAAAGTTAGCCTAGAATTGAGATCTCAAATATAAAAAATTTACTTTACATTAAAGAAAAGGTATTTCTCATTTAGCTAAGACAGCATTAAGTGTCTATCCTACAATACAAATAGAAAAATATGTTATAAGATTTTTTTTTAAGATTTATTTTATTGTTTGAGAGAAGGTGAGAGAGAGAGAGAACTCAAGAGAACGGGGGAGAACCCAGAACAGTCTCCACAGTTATACAACATTAATTATGACATAGTTTTATTCCACACAGGTGGATGTGGGGCTGCCACAGGGTGAGAACTGAACTAGGGGACCATGTGAAACAAGAACTTTTGCTGCCATCCTGGTGGTTACCAGTTGTGCCGCAGTTCTGCATATGGGTTTGCATGGGCCGGGCCTGGATTCAGTCCTTAGATCTTGTGGTTGCAAGGTAAGCACTTAACCTGTTTAACTATCCCTGTATCACCTGTTATAAGATTTTACTTTACACTTTAAGGGCTATGTGATAGCCAAAATATAACAGAAACAAGAAATATTGAGTCTGACTTGTCTTGTAAAATTATTTGAGAACTTGAATAATGATTATTAAAAATAAAACATATTAATCAAAACAAATGAAGAAAGCCATCGCATGGTGCTTCCTATACATTGTATCTGTTCACATTTTGATTACCTTAAGAAACTTAGTTTTCTGCAGTAAACTTGTCCATCAGTGGTACATCAAACTGATTAGGTTACTATTAAAGTGTGTTGTGACTCAAGTTCATAACGTTATCATATTTTATGTATGTAATTTTATAAACATATAAAAAGCACAGATATGCTTTACTTCCACATATAATTACAAGTATATGCAAAAATAATTAAAAATAAAAGAAAAATCCTATGTTCAAATACATTCATACAATATAAATTAATTCTACAGAAATATATACCTTATTTGTTTAAAAACAAGATTTTGAATGATCTTATTTTTTATACAAGGTTCAAATTAATACTGCTAAAATATTTAAGTTTCCTATACCACGATTATATAAGGTAATATAGGAATTTATTTTTAATTTGAGCATATTATCATTCCACTTATCACATCATGTATTTCTTTTGATGCAGTTAACCATATGCAAACATATAATGTCATGTCATCAGGTCAACATCTTTGTTTAAGAGGTAAGTAAGAATTAGACTCATTTTGAAGTGGAACAGTGGAAGATAATTCCCAAGTTTACACAGTTAATAGTTTTGGTGGAAGCAAATCCTAAATTCCTTGGTGTTCGATCTAGAAGTTTATGGTGATGATATTACATATTAGTTCATCATATTAGAGTCTCAAACAATAGAAGAATAGAGGTCAGAGAGTCAAAGAAAAACCCATTCCTTTGCTAAGTTAATGATACAGCAATATAAAATGCAGATCTTATGATATGCTCATACAATTACATCACAAACATGCATAAGATTATAGCAATCTTTGGTTATCTCAAGGTAAAAATCAGGTACAAATTGGCAATCATATGTGACTCAAACCCCATATAATAAACAGGCTTGATATAGATGTGCTAGAACAAGGTATAACTGAAGAATCACAAAAATTACAAATCAGGAAATCAATTAATTTTTGCAATCAATGTTTCCACATGTAGACATTTGGCTATGCATGACTTTGGTGCTGAACGGCATTACTTTCATGTTTATCTCTTTTTCCTAACAGGTTAATGTGGCAAATAGTAGCATGACTAAAACACAGCTTTAGAAAGAACATTGTTAACTGCAGATAACTTCAAAGTATGGAAATTCAATATGGAAATGTATCATCACAAACTTATAATGGAATAAATAGTAATGCATTAATGTATGAGAAGGTTGGTTGCATTTTTGCTCAATTACAGGCTTTTCCTCTCACCTCATATAAATAATGCCCTTGTGGATTATGGCAAACCATACAGAAGGGAATTCAAAATGTTTACAAAGTACACAGTACATTCAAGTTTGAGTTTCTCCAGGAGTGAATCCTGAGCTCCATACTGCAAAACTCAGGGAGGCATCTGTTTGAGTGAAATTAATGCAAGTAATCTGACCTTGCCTTATTTCATAAGATAGTAGAACAAATTACGTGAAAATAAAATAGACTTTCTGTTAACCAGAACTCAAGCATCCAACAATTTTTTTTTTTTGCCTGTTGTTTAAAATTTTGCAGTTGCTTGAGAGAGCCTTTTGCTTGAGTTCTAGTTAACAGAGAGTCTACTTACATTTATCTGGCATCTGCCAATTCCCATGGGTGCCATTTAACTGAGAGTCTACTGTACCTGCTGCACAACAATCCTGACAGTTCAAGTAAATTCTCAATTCCCTTAGTCCCTGCAAGTTCATAGCCAGCATTAGAGAAATAATGCCTCTGCAGCTCCCAGAAGGTGTTTTCCTCCTCTTCCTGCTACCTGGGAGGCTGCACTCTTTACAGACACTGGGTATGCCTCACTTCAGGTGCACTGAGTGACTCTTACTTATGTCAGAAGCTAACATACCAGAGAATGCAGAACATTTTGTCTGGGCAACTGTAATGGAAGCTAAAACGCCCTCATTTGCCTTTCTCATTCTCTAGAAATCTGTGCTTGAAAAGAGTAGCTGCAATGAAAACGTTGCAAGTGGGTCTAGCCAAACCTCTGATGACCCCTCAATGGTCAGAAAAGAATCCTTCTATAATTTTACTACTTTAATTTCTTCAACCACACACCCATAATTTCTCCAAAGGTGGTTGATTTCACCACGAACATATGTTTTTCCATGCCTATCTCCTTGTAATTTGTTTCCTCTTTTATAACCCAATTTCTGGCCTGCTTGATTTACAGCATAGCTATCCCCCTCTGTTCAATTCAGTGAACAAATATTTATCTGAGCACCTATAGGTACAAAGCTAAGAAAGGGTAAAGTAGATGAGATGCTTGTCTTTGAAGGACTGACAGTAAATTTGAGGCAATACAAGAGTGAATATAATTCTTTTAACTGTAGTAAATGCTAAATTGAGGTATGTATATAATCCAGCACTCTAACTGAGGGAAACTAAACCAGTATCTAGAAGAAATAGCTTCACTTCAATATTCACAATGGCCAAGACATGGAAATAACCCAAGCATTTATTGATAGATAAATGGATAGAGAAAATGTGAGCTATATCTATCTATCTATCTATCTATCTAATATATCTATTTATCTATCATCTATCTATCTATCTATCTATCTATCTATCTATCTATCTATCTATCTATCTATCTATCTATCTATCTATCTATCATCCTATCTACCTACCTATCTACACAGAAACAGACAATATAATATTACTCAGCTATAAAAAATAAGAAAATCCTGCCATTTGCAACAATGTGGATGAACCTGGAGGACATTCTGCGAAGTGAATAAAAGCTAAATAAAGAAAGAAAAATGTTGCAGGATCTCACATCTATATGGAATCTAAAAAAAGTCAGTTATAGAAACAGTAAAATGGTGTCTGCCAGGTGCTAAAGCATGGCAGAATAAAAAATGTGGGTCAAAGGATACAAGTTTTCAGTTAGTTCTGAAGATCTAATGTACAGCCCAGTGACTATGGTTAATAATGCTGTGCTGTATGCTTGAAATTGGTAGGACAGGGGATATTGGAGGTATTCATCCATCCATAGACACACACATGCACAGACACACACATGCACATACACACACAGCTAGCTATCTGAAGTGAGAGATGTGTTAATTAACCTTAATTGTAGTAATCATTTCATCATGGATATGTACATCAAAGCATCACATCATATACCTTTAGTGTATAAAATTTTGTTAGTGAATTATACCTCAATAAAGATGGGAGCAGGATGTGGGGGGAGATATGCAGCAATAATAAATAGAGTCCTTAACCCAGTCTGGGAGAATTAGGGAAGGTTTCCTGAATGAGATAGCACCAGAATTGTCCTTGGGCCTGAAAAGAACAGAGGGAGGTGACCTAGCACAGAGCTATGGTGGGGCAGGGCAGAGAGGCAGGAAAGGCAGTTCCAGACAGAGAGAACATCAGGAGCAAAGGCTAGGAACCTGCACTGTGTGTGTTCACACATTCCCATGTTCATGCACAGACACTGTAGGTGGTTCAGAATTAGCGGGCACAATGAGAGAGTAGGTCATGGAGAGTTAGCCACTACAAGGAGCTTTCTTTGACTTTACGTTGTGGAGGGGGAGAAGCCTTTGAAGGATCTGCTACCATTTCTACATTAAAACAATAGGCTGGTACAGTCAGATCCATGGTTCCACTGACGATAGGGAATGTTGGACGTTCTCAAAAGACTAACAGTGTAATTTAGTAGTTACCTAAGGTGGGAGAGGCAAGTAGTTTCAATTCTTATTTCACCTAAGACCTTTGTTTCCACCTTTCCCACTACCTACCTGAACCAGGTTTTAGAATCCTGAACTAATAAAGCAAGAGTTTTAAAAGATGGATGAAACTCAATATTCTAAGATTCATCTTCACATCACCCATTGGTTATACCAGTTTGGATACAGAGCTTCACTTTATCCGTGGCCAAGTTACCTTTCTAATAATGTGCCGTGGGATAAGTTCCTTATTCCTTCTGAGCCTCAGCCTTAGGACTAGGTCTGTACTAGGAGCTGACAGACCTCTTTGTGACACCAGCCTGCCTCCCTGTGGGACTGGCTAAGAGGTACTGACCTGATATTTTCCTCATGGTGCTCTACCCTTTTCTTGGTGAAGCATGTTGGACCTTCCTTGGTTCCAGTGCTCACCTTCTAAGAAAACTTCATGACACCCTGTCTGCTGCCATAGCAGAAACCCCCTCAGTACCTGCAGCAAGGTCTACCATGTAGAGCTATATCACCCCACGAGACAAGTCTTACACCTATGTCCAGTCCTCCCAGTTTAACACCATCAGCCTGACTGTTAGCCCAAAGTAAATCGTGAGCAAATTTAAAAAAGAGTTGTACCTACCTCAAAGAATTCTGACTATAATCAACAATGACTACAAGGTGTAGATCAGGGGTGTCCAACCTTTTGGTTTCCCAGGGCCACACTGGGAGAATTGTTTTGGATCACGCATAAAATACACTAACACTAACGATAGCTGATTAGCTAAAAAAAAAAAATGTTATAAAAAAAATCTCATAATGTTTTAAAAATGTGTCTTGGGCCTCATTGAATACTGTCCTGTGCCGCAGTCAAGGCATGCCTGGTATAGAACCACCCCGGACATTGTGCCAAGGAGAGTGTGACAACTGAAATCAGGGACCGGGACTGCCATTTCACTGCAGCCACCCTCCCCAGGGTCTGTTCGATGGATGAGTAATAGAGACTTAACGACGTAGAAAGTCGTAAGTAACCATAAGAAGGTAAGAGGGTTTAGGAAACCAAGTGAAATACTGGGTTTGTGGGGAGGGTTTTAAAAATTCAGATAAGAAATCTTGAGTAATAGCCAGAGTACAAGAAGCAAGAAGGAAAGATATTTTTTTTTTTTAGTTGCTTGGTTCCATCACAGACAAAAATGGCTTTGAGAATATGGTAAGGCGAAGGCTGCAAGTGAAGGAAGGAAAACTCCTTTGGTTAAGACAGATAGTGGGCATATAAAAAGTGAAGTATTTTCTATAAACTCCCTTCTTGACTGCACTAGGTAGATGGACACCCACAGGTAAGTGCAGCTTTGATTTGCGGGGATGAAGGAGAGGAGAAAAGAGAGAAAAAAGAGAGATAGATCCAAGAGATGACAGGAAAGGAGGGGAGAGGAAGGGAGAGAAGGGGAGAAAAAGGCAAAAAGAGAGGAGAGCAGGAAAGTAGAGGGGAGGGGAATGATTGGGAGAGGAAAAAAGAAGAAAAGAGAAGACAGAGTAAGAAAGAAAAGAGAAAATTTTAAGCGCAATTTTTGGTTAAAACCAGCATATTGTGATAACATGAAAACCAAGATTTCATTTCAGAATTCTGAACGAGAATTAGGAAACATGAATTAACAGTTCTAAAGCGGTCACTCAAATCTTTGAAAAATCAAATAAATGTTTCTCTTTTCAGTCACATTACTTTAAAACGACATGGTACACAGCCTAATCTCCAAGGCCTTTCTTACTCTAACATTCTATAAGTTTATCCTATAGTAATTAACAAAACATGAATCAAAACATTGTGTGTTTGTATGTGTATACATGTGTGTGAAGTTTAACCACTCAATAACTTGAAATTCTGTTTTGATTACAAGTGACTACAAAAAAGTGTTTACTTACCCTGAACTCCTGATAAGAAACTCAACTATATCCTAAGATACACATGACTTTAAAGGACTTGAAATGAAATAATACAAACATCTTAGAGCAAATAACCAACCTTGACCATAGAAATAAAAAGCTCATTTTATTAAATTTTCTAATGTTCTAAAAGTTATTTCCTACTGTGAATATAATTATAGTAATCTCATTAAGAGCTTATGTTTTATACCACTTCACAGTTTACAAAACAGTTGGATACATAGTATCACATTTGATCATAAAAATAGTTGATGTCATAGGCCAAGTAATCATTTATCCTCATTTAATAGATCAGACTATTTCACACTATTCAAATCTTGGTCTTCTGACTACTTTTTTTTTTGTTGTTGTTAAGATTTATTTTTATTGTTTTTGACAGAGAGAGAGAGACAGACAGAGACAGAGACAGAGAGAAGGGGGAGGGCTCAGAACAGTCTCCATAGTTGCACATCATCGGTTTTTCCACATAGTTTTATTCCACAGGTGGGCGGGGCTGCACAGGGCAGGAACTAGGACGGGGTCTCGCCCTGGTGAGAACTGAACTGGGGGCACTCCCCAATTCAGCATGTGGGTCTGCATGGGCTGGGGCTGGGATTCGATCCTCGGTCCCCAGGGCTGCAAAGTGAGCGCTTAACCCACTGAGCCATCCCAGCTTCCCCCTGACTACTTTTTAAGTAGTCTGAACTTACTATATTCTTAATGAAAGTCTCTGCCTATGTCGCGAAAACTTGCCTATGAATTTTAGCTAAAAACCACGTAGAAGTTGAGATGAATTCTATAAATATATAACTATTATCTTGTAAATTGTATAGTTGTGGATATGGCAACATAAGTGCACATAATTAAGCCTCTTTGGATAAGTGAACACTGAAGACATTTTTCTTGCCTAAATATTGTCTCTTTTCTTTCTTAGAGATAAAAAACAAACAAACAAATAAAAAAACTAGAATGGTTTTGTGCCTTGCCTAATATAAATGAAAGAAAGCAGAAAATAGCTATAAAAAAAAATCAAGCCTAATATTATTTCAATAGATAGTATGTAAACTGGATCCATATTAAAATAAAATCACTTCATTTTCCATGACACTGTTATGAGATTGTGTGGGAAAGATATGGATCTATGATAATCTCTGTTTTCTCTTCCAATTGAATTTTTACATCTTTACTGTTGGCATATTCCTCAAGCCACAGAACATAACTCTAATTTTTTACTCTATACCTATTAAATGCTGCCCCCCCCCCAGAAGTGGTGTGTGTATAAGAGATTATTCGACCAATAAAGCAGTGGTTCTCAACATTGTGTACATATCAGAATAGTGTGTTTAATGCAACAAAGGTACAAGACAAAAAGCAAGCAAACAAAACTCATAGACAACAGTTTAGTGGTTACCAGAGAGTAAGGGAGTTGAGGGGTAATAGAGGACGGAGAGGGGGTCAAATACATGGTGATAAAAAGAGGAAAAATAAGCAAATGAAATTACCTATGCCCAGGCCCTACACCAAACTAATTAAATAAGAATTTCTGAGAGTAGAGAATATGAGACTTCAGTATTTTTCAAAAGGTCCCAGCTGACTGGAATGTACAACCATGGAGGTGAACTGTTTAAAGAAGTGTTTCTTCAACTTTCATGTCCTGGTGATTCATTTGGGGGTCTTGTTAAAATGCAGATTCTGATTTAGTAGGTCTGGGATAGACTCTGAGATTTGGGACTTTAATACATAACTATAAGATACTTAAAATGTTCATGTGAAGAACAGACTTGTGTAGCAAGAGCCAGTGGTTTTCAAAGTGTGGCCCTGTCCTGCAGCATCAGGACCATGGGACAATGTCTTAGAAATGCAAATCTCAGACTCTAATGACTTAGAAACTCTGAAAGTAGGAGCTAAACAACCTGTTTTTAACAAGGGCTCTGTGTAATTTTAATATACATCCAAGTTTGAGAAACAGAGGTCTTTAAGAAAAAGAGTTGTCAGAAGTCTGAACCATTGCCTGCATGTAGCTAGAAAACCACTAACACTTTATGCTTGTGCAGCAGTTTACAATTCAACCAACTTTCCTACTTTACCTCTTCTGAGCTTCCTTAAACAACCCCATAGAGTAATGAAAATAGATAGTTTCAGCATTTTATAAATGAAAATGAAGCTCAACATATTTAAGGGATTTGCTCAAAGTCATGTAGCACGCAAGGATAGATCCAAAATTAGAGCCCACGTCTTCAGAGTCTTTCAAATTAACAAGCAGGACATTCAGAAAAGAACAGGCAAATGGCTGTAAGCTCTTTCTTAGTAATGGCCTGAAGGGAAGGGCTTTCTAAAGCCCAGGTAATGACAGTGGAGGGAGCAGCACACATTCAGGCAGCCTCCTATCAGGTGAGTCACAGACATTTGTCCATGGAGCTCTCAGAGTCCACAGCAAAATATACTAATCCTTTTTTGGCCTGAGTTTGCTATTATGTGGAACCAGCTTAGAGAAATACAAATGTTTAACCCTCACCAACTGATTTAGTTGACTCAGTCACTTTTGGTTGTTTGCTCCACAATTCTACAAATCATTAATTCAAAGTCAAATTACATAGAACAGAAAAATCACCTTAGTATGTGGTGTGTATGTACATATGCTTATGTCTTTTCTTTTTATAGAAACACTAATTATCACAATGTGCCCTGTAACATGACACTATCCTGCTATAAATGACAGCAAATGACATAATTCATATAACCATCCTTTAAAAACATGTATATAATATGTCATATTCCTAGATAATATACAGTATGCTACATTCCATTATTTACCAAATACATTTAATACAGGATTTTATACACAATAGATGGTTCCTAAAGTATCAGGAATAACCGATAAATTTTGATTACCTTTAGTGATTTAGTTATAAAAACAAAAAACTATTAACTGCCACAAGCTCGCCTTATCATCCCATGACCACAAAGTTCATTTTCAAATCATGAATCATAAGTGACAGAAAACCACATATTGTGTCAGGAGTTTGTTGGAGTGTTGACATTTTCTTAGTGAATGTAGGCCCTCTCATGCCTTATAGAAGGAAAACCATTTTTTCTCCTAAAATTTGCACACAATTTTTACATTTTTACTGTCAAGTAATCACTTCTTTTGTATTATTTTTCTTTTTCCCTTAACGTACAAACAAACATGGGGGAGGGAAGGCCTAAGTTTTTGAAGATTTAAAAATTTAACTATCGTAAACTTAAATACAAAGTTTCTTACAGCTAACACTTATTAGGCACATTTACATTTAAATGGGGAAACTGTCATCACCATAATAAGTATTATAATATCCTACAAACATCAAATAAAGTCAGAATTGTGAAATAAATAAAATTTCAATAGCTCAAATATAAAACATTTAAAATCACAATAATGTGAAACACCTATATTTTATCATATATGTACTGATGCTATATATCCAGATATGTATTTATGTATGTGTGTGTGTGTGTGTGTATATATACATATATATATATACACACACACACACACACATATATATATATAACTTTTACAAAGTTACTTTATGAATGGATACATTGAGATCAAATTGTGTAAAAGAAAATAATATCTTTATAGACATATGCTGCTGAGATTGAAAAATACAGTCAATGTGGCAGTTAAAAATTAAATTTTAAATTTTAATTAAATTAAAATTAAAATTTTAAAGGTTGGATTGAAACACTATTGGTTTCCACTGTTCCCTTGACTTACCAGGAGAGGTACATGTTTTCCACCTGCAGGTGAAACCTCTATGGTTGCCTGTGTGCAAGGATAGAGGGTTGGGAAGACCAGTGCTGGAGACTCATCAATGGAGGATGGCAGTGAGGCAGGCATCGTTTAGAAAACACCTGAGACTTTCCCACAAGTAAAGTCCTGGGATAAGTGTGTCATACTTTTCTGCACATACAGCACAGAGCCTGAGGGCTGCTGCTGCTGCTGCTGCTGCCATTGGTCTAAACACCACCTTTTCATCCCTTTGAGATGGAAGATCCTGGTGTGGTTTCCTTTAGCTCTTAAAGGAGCTCATAAATGACCTCAAAAACATCTAGAATCTTTTCTGGGAAATAACCTATTAGATTTATTAGGCATGAGAGTATCTCTCTTTCCATCTAGTTTTGTCACCTTCAATATCCAGTCTTTATTTTTTTTACCCCAAAAGGAAAATCACAGAGCAAGACCCCAAGATGAGCATATGTTTTCCTATCAAGATGAATGTTTATATGAAAGATCGTAACTATACAAAAACATGTGTCAATTCCTAAAAGAAGCACTTGTTTCAAGAAAGGAAGGCAGCAAAGGTAAATGTTTTGGGGATCTTCAGCCCAACTCCTGCCACTGGACCATCAGAATTACAAACCTTCCTTGTGTCCTGTTGCCATTTCAGATTATTCAGGCCACAGACTCGCTGGGAGGGGACTCCTTTCCCTTTTGCCACTTCACTTTCTCAGTGGCAAACATCTACTGTGGCTTCCAGGGAATCCAGTGCTCCTTCCTCTCCTCCCCATAGAAGCACAGCTCTCAGCAAAATGTCACAAATAAAGTAGAGGCAAGCCTTTCCCAGGCTAGACTTGTGAACAGAAAGCAAGAGTGCCATTCTTCACCAGGAAACTGACCCACAAAGCTTACTGGATTCAGTTAAAGAGACTGAGAAGAAGGTCAGCTGAGAAAACAAAGGAGCTCTCTCCATAGTTACTTCTCTGACCAAGCTTCACCAACACAGAAATAAAGCCTTGTCCAAGGCAAAGGAAATAAAAAAATTTAAAAAGAGGGCAAATAAGGTGAGAGGTTGGGGGAAGCAATGGAATCTCACAGGTGCCTTTTTTGGCATGCTGTTTGTCAACCCTCTCTTTCCCAGGGACTCACTGCTTCTATATTTATTCCTTTTTCTCACTACCCCCATTTCACACTGTAATGCCTACTAAAGTGTATTGCTTTAAAAGGACCACACATTTATTTTGAGCTATAGACACATAAAAGCAACATATATACTATATATAGATATTTATATAGTGATACTCTGCTAGACATAGATTTTTAAGTACATAGTGTATAAAAGTATAAGAATACCTTTTCAATGGTGAATTAATTTTAGATGTTTATCTGACTCTTTGACAACTATAGCATGAGATACAGGTACTACTGTCTCAAACTGACCTTACAAAGTTCATGGACATTTATGTAAAAACTTAGACATCCAGGGTATCCACTTCACTCATACTCAATCTGATAATCAGTGAAAAAAAAATTTCCAGGGATCGCATAAATGTATACAGAGTGTTTGCCTAGTAAAGGGTTAATGATGTTAGGGAGTATGAACGCTAGCAGTTGAGATGGCATGCTTATGTGTTTGCAAAAACATTTTCTGCCTCATGTCCAAATCCCTTTGCAAACAGATAAATTACTCTATAAATCTTATTACTCCGTGTGGATAAATCACACATGCAGGTTTACAAGGCTGGAGAACTGGAAGAAAAAATCTGCTTTGGGTCGTAGGATCTTTGGGATTCATAATCACCCATGTTCAGGAAATGAAGAAAGGAGGACTTACACAGTAGGATTTCCTTCGTTTTTGCCATTTGAAGCAACCCACACACACTCACACACACACACAACACAGTATGCACAATGTCCATGCACACATTCCTCTCTATCAAGGCTAGAGATCCCCAAGCAGGACACTGTGACAGCCAACCAAATTTATTTCTGAGAAAAGGGAAGAAAACTTTGCTGCTGTAGGCAGCTCCGCTGCTGAACGGCTCCCTGATGCCCCAGGGTTTATGCACTATCAGCTCCTCGCACACTGATTAGAGGTTTCTTTTCTATTGTACACTGTTTCTTTCTGTCTTTTTTTTATTTTTTATTTTTATTGCCATAACAGGCACTATTAGCTTGATAGAAAAACTGTCACTGGGTCATTTTCTTTGGATGAAATGAGATTATAAAGGGTTTCCAAGAACATTTTCCTTCATTCTTTTTTTTTTCTCGTTCCTCATTTTTTCTTTATTATGATTATTTTTTTGTTAGAATCTGATAAAAATTCAAGGAAAGCTAGAAAAAAAAGGACAAGGGGTATGTGCAGTGTGTGGAGAGGTGAAAGAGAGAAGAGAAATACGGAAGAAGAAGCTTGGAGCTTTTTAGAAATAGAATTATGGCTAGGTTCCATCCGAGTCTCTCCAGCTCACTGTCCCTTATAGGTCACACTCCCAAGGACTTGGGACTCTGCCTTCCCAAATTTCAGTCTGAAATTATATTTCAGTGTTTGGCAGAGCTGCACAGAGATAAGACTTTGAGGTCAATAATCAGTTTCAAATATTCATTTTATGCCAGGTTAAGTCTTTCGTAACCTCTGTGCTTAACATTCCTATTCTTAAATATCAGCAATCTGGCAAGTACTTTTTAAATTTCTTCTTCTCTTCATTCTTTTGTTGATTTCTATGCACATTCCAGGAGAGGCTCAGTAATCAACCAAAGTTGTAAGATTGATTTATTGCCTCGATGTCAATTAGAAGATCCTTACAGCAAGTCTCCTATCGGAACTACTGCTGGGGCAGGGGGGGAGCCTTGATGTGTGTACGTACACACGCACGCACACACACACACACACACACACACACACACACACACACAATGCAGTACTGTGTGCCACTCTCTGAGAGCCAAATTCAACAACTCTTCTTTCCCAATTTAGGAATCCCAACAAAACTCTCAAGTTTAAAGCATCTGCAATCACAAAAGCAGAGTACTGCCCCCAAGTCACTAATACCAGAGGTGAAGTTAGTTCTTTCTTGATAAGCAAGGTCCTAAGAACCAAACAACATTTAAACCACCCTGCTGGTCCTCGACAGGGACTGGAATTCCCTTGAAATTTGTTGGCAGATACCTGAGGCAGTCAGTAAAAGGCATACAGGTAACATAGGTACACACGCACACACACACACACACACACACCACAAGCCTGCAGCATCAGGAGCTGGAGTTTAAGATCTCTCTCTCTCTCTCTCTCTCTCTCTCTCTCACACACACACACACACACACACACACACACACACACACACACCACAAGCCTGTAGCATCAGGAGCTGGAGTTTAAGAGATCTCTCTCTCTCTCACACACACAGTAGAAAAGTTGCCGAAAGCCCTACCTGAGGATGGCCGTGTCCCCCTGCCTCACGGTGATGTTGTCCGTGCCTCGGTTAAAATCCACGCTGCGAACAGGCAGTCCTGTGGGAAGAAGGCAGAGCAATCTCAGTAGGACCAGCGGCAACTGTTTCCGATCAGGCTGAACTCTGGCGACCATGGTGGCCACGCCGGGGTGCAGGTCGCTGGACTCTGGAGGGTGTGCGCGTGCCGTTGGTTCGCCGGAGGGGGCTTTACAAACAGAGGGCTTTCATCAACAGCAAGAGCACGCCGGGCTCGGCCAGTTTGTGGTCCTCTCCACTTTGCCTCTCTTTGCCTGGCTCAGTCTTGTTTCCCTCTCAGACTTCACAAAGCACTCCTTAAAACCCAAGGGCGGAGGGTAAAAGTGAAAGGAACACAATTTCCCAAGAGAGCGTGTGTGCACACATCTAAAAGCTTCTGGACAAGAGGAAGAGAAGGATGCAAAAGGCAGGTGTTCTCTGGTGTGTCGGTGCTGGATGCTCCTTTGCCAGTGTCTGAGCCGAGCTCCTTCCCTCTGTAACCCACTTTCCCGGGCGGGCGGGCGCGGGAGCAGGAACCCAGCCTGCCAGGAGTGTAAAGACACCCACACGGCAGCGGCGGCAGCCGACTCTCCCCCTCCTGCCTTTCCTGTTTCTCTATCCAGTCCCTCCCTCTCTCGGCTCAGCCCCTCCCCCTGCCCCCACAGATTTCAGCAGCCCCTTCACGTCATCCCTCCCTCCACCCTCCCCTTGGCGTGGCCCCTTGCTTTGCACAACTGCCCCCTTCAGCAGCAGCCAGCCTCGGGGAAAGCCTGATGCGCCTTTGGGTTGTCAGGACAACAGCTCCATCTGAGGCCTGGCTGATTTCCTTAAGAAGAGGGAATGGAGCTTGAAGATACTGTGCAAGGGAAAGGGGGAAGGAAAGAGCCTCAAAGCTGTACAAGAGCAGGAGAGAAGAGTCCACAAACGAGAGGGAGAGGGGTATGAAGGGATAGGAAATGGGAAGGAGAGGAGAGGACAAGGCAAACCTCCTCAGATGAAGGGAGTGAAACACAGAAGGGCAGGAAAGTGTGTGTGTGTGTTGGGGGGGGGGGGCAGGGGGACCCGAGCTGAAAGATGGGATGAGCATTGCAAAACAGAGAGTAAACTTGACAGCGGAATCTAAGAGTAAAAGCCAAAGTTCATTTCAAAACAAAATATTTCTGACAACTGACTTTTCATGCTCACACCTTGTTCCTTCTTGCCTCTCTTCTGCACTTTCTTTTATGGGATTAAAAAGGTTTATTTTCTCTCCTTCCATTAACTCCCTCACCCCCCCACCCCCCACCCCCCGCCCCTTGGAACCCCCTTATGAAAGATGGATTGGAGACAATGCTGGTATTGAGTGGTCTGGGGTGTGAATGCTTGGTTTGTCCTTTCCAAGTGCCAGCCTCAGCAGCTGATCCCTGATCCCTAAATCAACCTCACTCTCCAGGAAACCCTCATTCAGTGCCACACATGAAGAATGGTATTAGGAGTTATTGTTCAAATGCCATGCTGCTGCTGCTACCAATTTCTACCAGCACTTTTCTTCTCAAAATGCTCAGATGCAAGAAAGGGAATTTGTATATCAGAAAGCTTGTCATTTACAGGGTGACATTAAGGCTACATAGAGCACTCCAGCAAATGGCAGACAGTTTGCCATCATTTGACATTCCTTGTACTCCATGAGTCAAGCCAAGTGATAAGGGCCATAAGGGGCTAATGCCATTAGTCACCCACGTGAGAGCCACAAACCATTTATTAGAAACTTCCCTCAGTACTGATGCTGAGGATAAAACATGAATTCTTGCTTTGCTTTTACATTTTATTTACTTGAACAGTTAAGACATTCACATGGTGCAAAAATGAAATTGTACAGAATGCTGCAAAGTGAATTATTGTTATCTTTCCCATGCTTATTTTAGGCAACCCACTTCTCCTATTTCTAAGTGATAAATATTACCAGCTTCTTATACATCTTTCTCCAAATAGCCAATGTACATACAAGTAAATGCATAGACAAGCACACATACACACACATGTATTATCTCACCCCTCTTACTTACACAAAGGATTATCCAAGGATATTTTAAAAAATAATTAAATATGTTTAGGAATCCTTCTGAAGCCAACCACAATGCAAGCCCTACAGAGGTACTTACTGTGCCGACACTTGCCTTGTCTCTGCAGAATATTCCAAGAATTTATCTACTGCATTTGATCAACTTAATAAAAGGCAGAAACATTTTTTTAGGTTATGGGTGGAAAAGAAGGAAGACCTTTTGTTCCTTAAGAAAAGAATTTGAAGGATTGGAAATAGAATTGTCAAAAATTCAAGATTGGGGAAGTTAATTTTGTTTGTACTATATATTTATATAAATCAAGCTGTCTCATGTTGGAGTGGATAAGCAGTCCTCAGATAATATGCCAATGATGTTTCACTACTAACTTATAATTCAGCTGGTTAAAACTTGAAATCAATTTTACCACAGGGGGAAAAAATGGATAAGAGATTAGTTGAACTACAAAACCCTAAATTATATGGTTCCCAATATCAATGGGAAAATCAGCTTCAAGTGCCAAAAGGAGATGCAAGGATTACATAACTTTCAGCCAAGATTGCAGGGGAAAGAGCCACCAACCTCCACCCACTGCTTCCAATGGGCTTGAAAATCCCCAGCAGGTTTCTTCTGAGTTTTCAGAGATGGAGTGGCTTCTACAATGGCTTAGATATAATATCTTCTTTAGGTTGGTGGTGTTTCTTCAGTGTCAAGAGGAAGAAAGAAAGACACAGGGACTGGAGCTACTAGAACATCTATTTCCATTGATGATGCTAAGTGAATGATGTGACCCCCACCCCAACGGGAACTACACACTCTGATGGAAGAACCAGCTGTCTCAAGAGTATGAGTATCCCCTTGGATCAGTGGACTAGATTTTGAATGAAGATAAAAAGAGGTTTTCTGAGGCAAGGAGTAAGTATGGTGGAGTGGTAGCATGTCATTTGTAGGGCATGCTTACACGTGGTTGTTGACTAATGCCCATACCAGTCATCTCAAGTTATCAGTAAGACTTGTCTGGTTCTAGGATGAAGTATGAAATTTAACATACAGGGGTACAAGATAATTCACACCAAGGTAGTAGAAATGTGGCATTCATAGCAAATTGATCAGGTCTAGAGTCTGTCTCTACAATCACTCTCAGAAAAGAATGTATGTATTATGTTACTCAAGATGGTAATTGGAATGGTAATAGCCATGCCTACCCTACCTAAGATGATAAAATCATGAGTACATATTACATAGAACAAAAAATCATGTAATACAACTAAAGGGTTTTCTTTTAACACATTTCTTAAATAAAGTTCATTTCTTGCCAACATCTGTTAAATTGACTTAATGTGTACACTGGAAATGAGATACAAAAGAGACATTTCAAAAATTCTCAAATTTAGATTATTTCTTAATTCAGAATGGATTTCTGAACAATTTCAGAATCATGAAGTTTATTATGTAAGTTAATTATTTAATATTTATCATTTATGAAGCACCAAGTAGCACTTCACATACAACTTTCTAACCCAATCCTGGGCATAGAAGGGACACTCTATAATTGATGAATATAAGAAAAGAGGAATGACTGAATGCCTAAGGCCACTCACATGGCTACCTCACCATTTACAAAATAATGTATCTATTTGTAGTGTACTATCGATCTCCACTTCAACTGTATGCTTTCTCAGAATGCCTCCCCTTTTCTGTCCCTTATAAAATCCTTCTGTTTTCTCTCCTCCACGACTATGGATAAGATCTAATAAGTTCTCATAAACCAAATAGTCACTATATATTGAGTAACTTATCTCATCCTAATGGTTACGCCTCCCAATCCACTCCAGTAATAACATTCTTTGCTTCTTTTCCTAAGAAGCATAGAGAAGGAAACAACTAGACGAGTAACTGAAATTTATACAAGCTTGTTTCCTGTAAACAATTATATACATTCTTCCAAGAGGGCTGGCAAAAGTAAACATACTTTCAGGTTATTTGTGAGGCAAGTATGGCTGTTAGCCATGGGAAGCAGCCATCATCACCCAAGTAAGATGATCTTAACTACTACTTTAAAATAACATACTGCCTTTCTAAAAGAGGCTTAGAAGATTCTGGCACTCTCCAGGGACAAATGCTAGAGAAAAACAAAATGAAACAAAAACCTGGCTAATGTCTGAACACCCTAAAAAGCATGAAAGGTTTATTCTTCTGTTAGCTTTGTAAGGTAATAGGCTCACAGGACATCTAGATGCAGCCTGGAATGTACAACTAAATTAGCTTAATTGCTTGCATTTAATGCTAAACATGTCTATAATATTATTAATATACCACTCTACATTTCTACAGTTCTACAGTTGTAAGGTCTTAATCATAATAACGCCATGCCTGTATTTTACTTTCATAAGTGGTATGAGCATTTCCATATGAACTAGAAATGCAGAATTGTATACTTCTCCTTAGAATTCTTGCTATGACATTCTCAATGATTTCATCATAATTTAGCAATATTCAAGTATCTCAGTTTAGGCTCATAAGCATGGCACTATCTCGTATGAATTTCCTTTGGCATTTGGCTCGTTTAAATACAATAACTTTATTCACACGTGTCCCACTGCCTAACAAAATCAATCAGCTTCAAGTCAGTTAAATAGCATTCAAATCCTCACCCTAGACCCTTCACTGATGTAAAACACTCAATCCATACTCTGCACAATTAAAATTTCTCTTTCAAGGTTTGCTTTGAGCTCATGACTTTGTGGTTCATTGTTATCACATTGGTATACTGTCTCTGTGTTCACTCATCCTGTTTAGGTAAGTATCAATGTTTGGATTTGTCCAAGTTTTTCCCAAGCTCCCTGAGATCCCTGCATTGCTACTGGGGTCCTTCTGCACCCAAAAACTTATTCCTCAGATGTGTACTCACTAGCCCTTGACCCTCCTCTTTTCTAGATTGCCCACTCTGCCACCATGTGCAGGGAGGTGGTAATTGCTCAGTAATACTGCATGTGTATTGCAGCTGCACTTTTTGAATTTCACATATGGAAAGACCATTGCAACATCTGGAAAGACAGTGGTAGCACCATCCTTACTAGAGCAAGATGTCAATACAAGCAATTAATCAGGCCATTATATCCTCTAATTGTGGTTGCCGTAGTGGCTTGCATTCCTACAATCAAAAAATAGGCCAAGGAGAAATGAGAAAAAGTGAAGGCCGGTAAACAATTCTATACTCTGACATGTCCAGTAGGTTTAGGGTTCATTCATTCACTTCGTAATACTTTTATTGTCATGGTAGTAAATAAAGACAAACCAAGACTCCATTCTCATAAAATGTGTATCTGTGATACAGATGTAGACACTAAACCAGTAAATAAACAATAACATTACTTTAGCGAGTAAATGCTATGAAGAAAAATGTGTATGATACAGAGAAAATGGCCTGAAGGTAATGAAGAAAACATATGTTCTGAAATCTAAGGAAGCAGTCATGCAAATATCTGCAAGAAGACCTTTCCAGATAAAAAAAATGGCATATGCAAGGCCCTGAGGCATGAACACACCAGGAACCTAAACAAGAACAAGAAACCTAGAGTGGAGTTGTGTGCATGTTGTAGGAGATAGTAATTGGGAAAAGCAGATGAGATGAGAAATTGAGGTGGGCTCAAAATGAAAAGATTCCAGGGTAAGGAAATTAGATTTTATTCTAGTGACTTGAATGGTCAGTAACACATTTCAAGCAAGGACTGACATAATCTGATTTACATGGAAGCCAAGAGAAGTTAGAGTTAACAAGACTTTCTCATGATGGGAAAACCTCCCCCAATAGACCATGATGTATCACCAGTGATCGAAGATTTCCACATGTTAGCATTCTTCCTTACTGTACTTCAGTTCTGGTGTTCCCTCCCAGGGAGCCACCACTCATCAAATAAGAAGTGGTAGAATGCCATCAACTATCATTTATACCAATACAAAAAATAATTGCATCCCAGTTGGTGCTTTTTCTTCATGTATAATTTTTGCTTACTCTTTAATGTGGTTATTACGTGTTAATTAAATGTCAGTATAAGAAAGTATTTTGTTACAGATTAAGGAGGGCCTAACAAGATGAACAGATGCTATTTAATGGCTTAACTTTACTAAATATTTTTGTACATATCTATATTTATTTAGCAGGCAATCGCTACCATGCTAAATCTAAATGGAATGCCTAGTTAATATCTTGAGGCTATAAATCATGTAAATAACATGAATATATTTTCTCAAGAGTTTACTGACAATATTGAGCTGCAGGGCAAATCAGTGTTAGGTCATTATATTATTCAAAGGGTTTCTGAAGTTTGCTTGCTTAAATGTATCTTCCTTTCCTACCTGGAAATCACCTTTTCAGCCCTTTCTGCTTTTAATAATGAATGTAGGAGCACTGCCTACATGAGAGGAACAAGATTCATAAGATGTGTCTCATCAGTTGCATTGCCTTGTATAAAACAATTCATTAAAATAATCAATATTTTTTAGACCTACCATATGACATGCACTATACTAAGCTCTGGGCAAAAGAATAATGTACACAATTGACACCCTACCCTCATGCAATCTAATTATGAGTATGCCATTCAAAGCCCCTCATAGAGAGGGACTAAACATCATCTCTGTACAATTACAAGGTGTGCCTTTCAAACCTGCTCTCCACTACAGAGCAGGACCAAAATTAATCAACACATATGCTCAATCATCTCTGTTATTGAGCAGTACTGCAAATATTGACATCCAGAGTTCTCTTCCCCAGGAACCCAGGAACTCACAAACAAGATGCATATCTCAGGTGAATACACAAGAAATGGTAATAAGATTGGCCAGTGTGTAACCAAGGACTAAATTTAAAGGAGCAGAATCAAAACATAATGGTAGTTCAGAAAAAGGAATCTAGAAAGAGGCTTCTTGAACAAAATAGTATTTGGATAACTCTAGGAAGATGTGTAAGAGGAGAATGGAGGAGCTATGAGATGTCTTGGGCAAATGATGCAAAACATAACCATGAGAACCAGCCTGGAACAAAGAATGGAACTGGAGGAAGACATACTTGATGAGCAGTGGGGGTGACAAAGAGAAGGCTGGAGAGAGAAGCTGCATCATGGTGAATCCTGAATGAAGAATCACACTTCCTCTCACCCTCTCACAGAAAGCTGCTGCAGATTGTGGAGGAAGTAAAAGGAGATACTGACATCTTAAGGAGATTATTCTGGCAATAGGAAATTAGAGGCTAAAAGTAAGGTGAAATAGAGAAACTAGTTAGAAGAATAAACATGGTTGGTGACATAATGAGAAAGGAATAAACATTATTTATATACACTACTGTTTTTTAACAATGATGAGAAATGAAGTCTTTCCTTCAGAGAATTTATTTACATTAGCGGTAGAGGTAAATTGTAGGAAAAGATGTGGGGGTAGAATTGGGAAAATGTTAGAATGAAAAATGACTGGTTTTTGTAAGTTGGGGGCAATGAGGGTCTTGACAGGCATGTTAATGTGCATGGCGTTTTTCCGTACACAAAAGGAAACCACTAAAAGCTTTCAGTAAGCAAGCGACATAATCAGACCTGTGCTTGAAGAAGATAACTAACTGGCAATGGAGTGAAGATGAATTGGGACAAGTCAAAGTCAGGGAAGACCTGTTACGAGTTTCTGAAATAGAACAGGCAAGAGATGATAAAAAGAGGCCACGGGGCAATGACAGCAGGAAAAGAAAAGAGGCAAAGACTTTTAGAGGAATCACAAAGAGACTGATGGGACTTGTCAACTACTTGGATATGTAAGATGAGGAAACAGGGAGGGCAAAGAGTCCTTTACTTTTTTTTTTTTTCCCCTCAAAGTCCAAGCTGATCACATGGAAAGCTGAGTTAAAAAGCTAGTTTCAGAGACCATTTGGAAATTCTACATTTAGAATTCGGGACTGGTTCTTAAGTTGGTACACAAATAGCCTACACCTCCAGATGGACATGCTTAGGA
This sequence comes from Craseonycteris thonglongyai, assembly GCA_004027555.1. Lineage (NCBI taxonomy): Eukaryota > Metazoa > Chordata > Mammalia > Chiroptera > Craseonycteridae > Craseonycteris > Craseonycteris thonglongyai. The sequence continues at coordinate 27,326 of PVKE010015073.1, forward strand.
AGTTGTCACAGGAATGTGACATTCTTCACAGAAAGGCTGTCTCTGAGTTCTGTAGTAAACTAAGCCCAGAAATCAAAATCTCCCAAAACCCATCATTTTCCTTATGTCTTCTTTTGTTTTCTCTCATTTCTTTTGGTAAATTTAGTACCGGTATGTAAATACAGAATTGAGCAAGTGACATATTTGTCAATAATATGAATCTCATTTTGAAAAAAAATATGTGCACATAGCAATTAACTGATTCTATGTTTCAAGAAGAAATATAATCTGAACTTGTCTCCCTCTACTGGTTGTACATTGAGGTATTGTGGGTCTGTTTAAATCAGAGTAATGCAGAAATAGGAATATCCAATAATTTGTTATACACATGAATGGGAATTTGCAGTTCACAATACACAGTGACACACATAATTTTATATTTATCTTCACTGTAGCCCTGTGAGATAAACACAGCATGTATTATTATTCCACTTGTCAGAAAAACACTTTGAGACTCCAAGCAATTAAGATCTCATATGAAATTAGAGAAATTAGACGAAAATCAGGAAGCATATGTAATTAAAGAATTGCATAATGTTAAAGCTGGAAAAGACCCAAAAGATCTTGCTTAATCCCTCCATTTTAAACCTGCAACATGGAAGCTTAGAGTTTATACAGTTATTTAGGATCACTGAGATTAGTATTCAAACAGCATTAACTCTCAAAACAGTGCTCTTTCTATCATACCATGCTGTCTGCCTAATCATGTCAGGATGTTAATCCTTTACACCATAAATGAAACATTTATATAATATAAGTAGGCTGAGTTGTAGATTAGAAAAGTCTGTTTCTCTAACAGTAGATGTACATTGCATCAGAACAATCCATAGCTATGTTCAACTTTTAAGCAAGTAAGAAGCAAAAACAAAAGAAATGGGGGTTGCTGGATAGCTTAGCAGTTGAGCAATTGCCTCACAACCCTGAGGTCCAGGGTTCAAATCCTGACTCTGGCCTGTGCAAAACCATATACTGAACTTTGACACAATTGGTAACTGCCATGATGGCTCAGTAGCAAAGGTTCTCACCTCCCATGAAGGAGGCCCCCAGTGTTGCACCCACCCCACATGGCCCCATATCCACCTGTGTGGAGTGAAACCATGTTACAACTGATGTACAACTATAGAGACTGCTCTGGGCCCTCCCCACTTCTCTCTCTCTCTGTCTGTCTGTCTGTCTGTCTGTCTGTCTCTCTCTCTCTCTCTCTCTCTCTCTTTCTCTTTCTCTCTGTCTCTCAAACAATAAAATAAAATAAAATACATAGACAATGTAATGTATACCTGGAACCTATGTAATTTTTTACCAACCAATGTCACCCCAATGCATTTAACAATTAATTAAAAAAATTTTTAATTAAAAATAAAATAAAAACAGAACAAAACAAATGCACATCAGTTGGACAAACAGGTATTCAGGCAAAGACCAATCCCCAATTAACTGTTTGAATACACTTATGGTCTGTATAATCTAGAGCACTAGAACCATAGACAAGGCTTGAGATGATTTTCAGGGAGGCCAGAATGTTTTAAATTGTGTCAGAAGAACTGAAGTGGAATTCCTCACCTTCTAACTGCCTGGGGCCCGTTTTTCTTCCCTGTAAGTTCTCCATAGACAGCCTACTATAGTGCTCTGTCTATTTACCTGACATACTATTCTCCAGGTCTATCCATTCTTTTTCTTTTTTTAAGATTTATTTTATTGCTTGAGAGAAGGAGGGTGCAGAGCAGTCTCCAAGTGTGTAATACATCATTAGTTGTGACATGGTTTCATTCCACACAGGTGGTTATGGGGCTGCACAGGGTAGGAACCAGAACCTTTACCACCGAGCCATCCTGGTGATTACCAGTTGCACCACAGTTCAGCATATGAGTTTGCACAGACCAGGACCGGAATTTGATGCCCAGACCTCACGGTTGCAAGATAAGCACTCAACCTGCTGAGCTACCCTAGTACCCCCAAAGTATCTCCATTCTTATTGGAGAGTCACTTCTCTCTTGTCCTAGAAAAATAGCTGATTAAAATAATTTATATTTGTGTGTGAAGGATCAGTAAATTCCAACCTTTGAAGAATCTACATGATATTAGCCCATTAAATCATAATATCCCTCCACACCAAAGAAACTTAGCTTAGATCATCAATTCAATACACTGTGCCTATTAAAAATATTTTTATATAGGTAATAGTTATTGGCTAGAAACAGAAATAATAATAGACTGAAATTTTATTTCTAGTACACTTGGTAAATATTCCCAACATCCATACCCAACAGCAATGTATCAGTTAAAATTTCACACAGCTCTTTGTTTTTTTTTCAGTAGCAAAATCAAAATGAGTTTTTTCTTCAATGATTTTCTCTTTCTCTATTGCAAGAAAGCATGACAGAGTATTAATTTTAGGGTAGAATCAAGTTGATAGTAGCTTTAAAAGACTTTTGTGATATTTAACATCAATGAGAATGAGTTGATATGAGTACTATTTACTGTCTCAGGAAAAAATAGGTTATAAGTAGAGCTTTGCTCTAGGAAATGTCTAGCTTGTAGATATGAACTAGACAGTTTGGGGAGGTAAAAGGGTAGAGAAAATAACCAGGTGTGAAGATTTGGATTGTGACAGCTCTAAGTGAACAAAAGGGAGTGTGGGCCAATATGGGCAATGAGAAAGAAAAATAAGGAAGTAAAGAGCAACTTGTAATGTGATCAATTATTTTTTTAGAATGTAAAACTTTTATTCAGCAGCTGTGGTGAGACCACCAAATGCTGGTACATATTTTAATGCACAGTGACTGAATAAAATGATTTTTCTTGGGACAAAAATGATCACTTTGCTATTTAGGAACAAGAATTCTAAGTAACAACATGGAACTTCTTTCCACTCCTACTAATTTGTTTTGCTTTGTTTTTGGTTCCTTTAATTTTTTTTTCCATTACAGTTGACATTCAATATTATTTTATATTATATTAGTATAAGTTGTAAAGCATAGTGGTTAGACATTTTATATAATTTACACAGTGATCCCCCCAATAAGTCTAGTACCCACCTGGCATCATACATAGTTATTACAATATTACTGACTATATTCCCCATGCTCTGTTCTTTACATCCCCATGACTATTTTGTAACTACTAATTTGTACTTTTTAATCCCTTCACCTTTTCCTACCTGTCCCCCAAACCTGTCCCATCTGGCAAATATCACTTTATTATCTGTATCTAGGAATCTTTCTGCTTTGTTTGTTTGTCTTTAGAGTCCACATATGAGATCATATGGTATTTGTCTTTCTCTGACTTATTTCACTTAGCATAATATCTCCTGGGTCCATCCATGTTGTCACAAATGGTAAGATTTTGTTCTTTTTCATGGTGAAGTAATATTCCATAATATATATTTACGACTTCTTTTATATTCAATTATTTATGAGTATTGATGTGCACTTAGATAGCTTTCTTATCTTGACTATTATAAATAATTCTTCAGTGAACATAGGAGTGCATATATCTTTTAGAATTACTGTTTTAGATTTCTTAGAATAAATACCCAGAAGTAGAATTTCTGTGTCATAAGGTAGTCCTAGTTTTCCTGTTTTGAGGAACCTCCCTACTGTTTTCCATAGTGGCTACAACAATTTGCAATCCCATGAACACAGCATGAAGCTTCCTTTTTCTCTGCACCCTCCCCTTGGTTGTTGTTGATTTCTTGATGCTAGCCATTCTGACAGGTATGAGATGATATCTCATTGTGATTTTAATTTGCATTTCTCTGATAACTACGGTAGTAATGTTGAACATACTTTAATGTGGCTATTGACCATCTATATGTCCCTTTTGTTGAAATGTCTATTCAAACCCTATGCCCATTTAACTGGATTGTTTCTTAGATGTTCAGTTGTGTGAGTTTTTATAAATTTTGGATATTGATCCCCTATCATTATATCATTAGTAGATATTTTCTCCATATTGGTAGGTTGTCTTTTCATTTTATTGATGGTTTTCTTTGCTGTACAAAAACCTTTTGGTTTGGTGTAGTGCCATTTGTTTATTTTTTCTTTTGTTTCCCTTGCCCGAGGAAATATAACAGAAAATTTTTTTTAATAAAAGTCATGTCAGAGAGTTTACTATGTTTTCTTCTAGGAGTTTTATGATTTCAGTTTTTTAATTCACATGGAGTAAGAAAGTAGCCTACTTTCATTTTTTTTTTTTTGCATGTATCTGTCCAGATTACAACATTTGTTGTATAGACTACCTTTATTCTATTAGATATTCTTACCTCCTTTGTTATAAATCAACTGACCATATTCACATTGGATTATTTCTGGGCTTTCTATTCTGTTCTACTGAATGTGTGTGTTTGTGTTCCATATATGTATGTATGTGCTCTATATATGCGCGGCCCACATATGTGTGTTCCATACATGTGTGTCATATATGTGGGTGCCATGTATGCATATGCTCCATATATGCCCCATGTGTGTGCTTTCCATATACACATATGCTCCATATGTGTGTGTTCCATATATGTATGTGCTCTATATGTGTGGCCCATATATGTGTGTCCCATATAGGTTTTTCATATATGTTGGCTCCATGTATGCATGCACTCCATATATGTCCCATGTGTGTGCTTTCCATATACATGTGTGCTCCATATATGTACATATTCCATATACTTGTGTTGTCGCTATATGTATGTGTGTGTGTGTGTGTGTGTGTGTGTGTTTATGTGTGTGTGTGTGTGTGTGTATTTTTTTATTCCAGTACCATGGTGTTTTGATTAATTATAGGCTTGTAGTATAAGCCTATGTTAGGCTTGATATCTGGTAGCATGATACCTTCAATTCCATTCTTCTTTCTCAAGATTGCTGTGACTATTTGGGGTCTTTTATGGGTCCATCTAAATTTTAGAATTATTTGTTCTAGTTCTGTGAACAATGCCATTGATATTTTGATAGGAGTTGCACTAAATCCAGGAGTTGCTTTTGGGAAGTGTGAAAATTTTAATGATGCTAACTTTTCCTATTCATTAGCAATGGTATATGCTTCCATTTATTTGAATAATATTTTCTTCATTTTCTTTTTTCAGTGTCTTATAATTTTGCAAGTACAAGTCTTTACTTCCTTGGTTAAATTCATGTTTAGATATTGTCTGATATAATTGTAAATGAAATCTTTTTTTTAATGTCTCTCATAGTTTGTTATTGGTATATGAAAATGCAACCAATTTCTGAATATTAATTTTGTAACTTGCCACTTTACTGAATTCATTTATAAATTCTAATAGTATTTTGGTGGAACCTTTGGGGTTCTCTGTGTATAGCATCATGTCACTTGCAAATAATGAGTTTTACTTCTTCCTTTCCAATTTGGATATCTTTTTTTTTTTTACTTATCTGATTGTTATGGCTAGGACTTCCAATACTGTGTTGAATAAAAATGGAGAAAGTGGATATCTTTTGCATTGTTCCTGATCTAAAGAAAAATGCTTTTAGGTTTTCACCCTTAAGTATGATGTTAGCTCTGCATTTGTAATATATGGCCTTTATCATGTTGAAATATGATACCTCTAATCCTACTTCACTGGGAATTTTTATTATAACTGGATGCTGGATTTTGTCACATGCTTTATCTGCATCATTGATATGGTCACATATTTAGTTTTATTATTAGTTTCAGGTGTACAAAACAGCATAATGATTAGACATTAATACACCTCACAAAGTGATAACCTCAACAACCATATGGTTTTGATATTTCATTTTGTTTATGCAGTATATTATATTACATTAACTGATTTACTGGTATTGAAACAAACATACATCCGAGGAGTAAATCTCTCTTGAACATTGTGTATGAACTTTTTAATGTATTGCTAAATTTGGTTTGCTAATATTAATATTTTGTTGAAGACTTTTGCATCTATATTTATTAGGGATAGTGGCCTATAATTTTCTTTTTCTGTAATGTCTTTGTGTGGTTTTAGAATCAGGGTAATGCTGGTCTTGTAAAATGAAATTGGGACCCTTCCCTCACTTGAATTTTTGGGAATAGTTTGAGAAGGCTAAGTGTTAATTTTTCTTTGCATGTTTGGGAAAATTAACCTGTAAGCCATTCGGTCCACGAGTTTTGTTTGTTGGGAAGTTTTTGTTTTTTGTTACCATTAATTCAATTTCATCAGTAATAATCATTTTGTTTCAGATTTTATTTCTTCTTGATTCAGTTCTGGAAGAATGTATGTTCCTAGTAATTTATCCATTTCTTTCAGATTGTACAATATTTTCGCAATTTATAGTACAGTGATTCCTCGTTTTTCGCGGTTAATGGGGACCAGAACCTTCCGCGAAAGCTGAAAAACCGCGAAGTAGGATTTGCCCCTAGGAATTTTGGTGTATGCAGGTACAAGAATGTTTTAAATATGTAAACAGTATTCATACTTTACTCATTTAAGACAAAAATTACAACAGTATACGTATTTACTTAAACATGTCAGTGCTAATTAATAAGGTTCATTACAAAACCTTATACAGTAATAAACATGAATCAACATTGCTTTCTGAGAGAGGCGAAGAGTCTTGTGTTGGTGGCGGAGGAGAGGCTCTCACTTGACTCATAGAAGCTTTAGGCTCACTCGGAGACT
>PVKE010015074.1:0-34013 GCA_004027555.1 Craseonycteris thonglongyai
GGCGTATAAGATGACCCCCGATTTTCGGTTGACTTTTTTTCATTTCAAAAGTCGTCTTATACGCCGGAAAATACGGTAGGTCCTGGCCTCTAGTAACAAGTCAGAAACTTCATTCCATTGGGGAAAAAAATTCAAGGATTGAAAGTTACCCAGAAATGATCACCTGAATCAAAAAGTTGCACTCTATTGTCCCATTAATTAGAGCATAGAGTGTTTACTACAAACTGCGTAAGTCAGGTGTGGTTATTCTCCTTTGCTGGGAACAGATGTCTGAATTTTATTGACATTTGAAATGAAAATAGACTTCCGGGATGCTATAATTTTTCAGGTCAACATCTAAGGATTTTTTATTATGGTTACTTCCCCCTGATTTCCTCTAAAATTAGGGATCTCCTCTAATGATTAAGGAGAATAGTCTCCATGACATTTAAATGTTCATCGTTTTCTTCCCTTAGCAAGGTCTTGAAACCCCCATAGTTAATCCTGTCACCATTGGGAACTCATCCTTCAACACCTCCTACTTGATTGGCCCCACATGTGAGTCTTCACCTAGAGTGAGCTAGCTCAGTTCATTCGCTCATTCATTCATCCATCCCACCATCTATTCACCATTTATGCATCCATTTATCCGGACCTGCAGTATTCATTTTCTTCTGACAGGTTTTACTGGGTGTTGGAAATAAAGCAAAACCACATATTAATATCAGTCTTCTCTCCTGTGCTTTTTTTCCCCCTGACCCCTGGGATTTATCATAGATAATTTTAAAATTTCACCTCCAGATTTAAATTTTGATTGAAAAAGCTGGCTTCTTCATGATATTTTTTTAATCTCCTGTTGATTTCCTAGTACATGCCATACGGTTCCTTCTCTAAATACCTTGTATTTTCAAGCATCCAACTTTATTCATAAAAAATGACTGTGCTCTCTATGTACAAAGAAGAAATAAGTTTTCTACCTGGACCTCCATGCCTTCTTTATTTAAGTCATATACAGAAAGGCTGTAAATTTTTAGTATTATTTTTCCTGGAGCCATCTCTTGGATCCACAATAATATAAATTCCTTTAAAAGCCAAGACCACACATTAGCATCCATTTAAAAGCCATACTGCCAAACTTAGTGCTATGAACTAGAAACTCGCTAGATAATGTTTAAAATCCCAAAATTTACCCAAGATCCTGCAAGTCCTCACACAAAGCAAATGGGTATTTATAATTAGAAGGGACACCAGGACTAAGTTCCTAGAGAAGAATTTCACAGCAATATTGTGCCTGGCTCAGAGCACAGAACTAGGATTAAAAACAGAAAAACTGTAAGAGGTCAGATGCCTGGATGCAAAAAAAAAACCAACAAAAAAACATGTAACAATTGAAGTTTCTGGCAATGCATCTGGTTCCATCAAGGATTCTTCTCTCACTGTCACAAACCCAAAACAGTGTTCTTGGCCTTGGTGATGGCACTCAGATGTATTCAACTATAAAAGTCACAATATTATGAGTTGTCCTTAACATTTGTCTATCTCCCCTCATCATCCCACCCATATGTCCAATCCATCACCTAGACCAGCCAATTGGACCTCCTGGATATCTCCCCAGTCTGTCCTCATGGCTCCATCCATATTACCACAACCTTCGACTAGACAACCATCAGCCTTTGCACAGATCACTCCAACAATTTCCTATCTTGTCTACCCACATCCACTCTTGCTCCCCTTCCATCTACACTCTCCACAATATTCACAAGGATCTTAAACAAAGATCTGATCCTAGCCTTGTCCTACTTAATAAATTTTTATGGCTTCCTATCACTCTGTTCAGAAAATTTCAATCCTTAATTTGTCTATCAGGCTCAACATAAGCCTACCCCTCTTCTCACCTTTGCTACATAATTCTTCTCTTTCTGTCACTGCTTTGTAAGCACAGTGGCCTTCCTTCAGTTCCCTAAACACACCATGCTTCTTCTAGTGCAAGGACTTTCACACTGTTGGGTTGGCAATTAGATTAGTTGACTGACACCCTCCTACCCATTTCTGTACATGAATAGGATAAAACGGGATGAACAAAAATGAAAGGTTTTAACTACCATCCAGTTCCAAAGAAGAAAATAACACTACCAGGGACTACAGTAACAGTCACAACATGATCTACACAGAATTTAGAAAATGTGATATTTTTCTTTTGGGTCCCACCACCTCCTTTTTCTTTATCTTACTCAAAACCACTAGGACATCAAATTCCACCAGATGCAAAGTTCACCCCATCTATGCCTGTGTTACCTGAGTACCTGTGGAATGAGCTCTATTGCTTTCTTCCTCAATCTTAATCCCAAAGGTCCTATTTGCTCCCATTCTTCAGGTGCCTGCTATAATATCAATGTCCCACAGTAAGTTGATAAAGTAGAAAGAATATGCACAATGGTAAAAGCAGGGTTATTGAACCTCAACTACTGAGCTCACATTCCAGCTCTGCTATATACTGGCCCTGTAATATCAAATACATCTTCATTCCCTACATTTTACTGTGAAGAATCATTTGTCGCTGCCCTACGGCTCCAAGACTTTTCCTACATTGTGCCCTTAGTCAGGATCACTCTGTCTACTGGCCTTTTTCTCTGCCTTGCTCTTACTATGATGACCTCTCCCCAAAAAGTTCTTCCCTTACAGCCTATATTTGTGTTTGCTGCATTTATATGTGATCCCTCCATTTTCCTCACTGGTAAGTGCACTTATCACACTTAGTCATTATCTTTTTCAAAAGTAAGTTTCTTTCACTAACTCTCAACTCCAAGGAGGCAGAAGAGATAAACATCTTACTCACAATTATATTCCCCAAGGCTTGACACTAAGCCAAAATAAGTAGTCAATACATGTAGTGTAAATAAGAATGCCCAAGAGAGACTCTATTCATTTGCCTCTAACCTCTACAAAATTGTCCTGGGGATTCATTTATTATATATTTAAATATGCCAATTGTAGTGCCTGACACAAAATATTTTTAGTTTTGCCTAAAAACAGTACTGGTTTAATAAATATCACTAATTCATTCACCTGCATGTATTTATGGTGACACTGGCAAAATTTATTACTCCCTCTATAATAATGTATTTTAAGTTGATTTTGTTTCTAAATGCAAAATCTTAATTCACTAAACAAAAATGAGGCATCGTGGCAGGCAATTGGTTTAACACCTAGACCGGTAATATTCTTCACCCTTAAATCATAGCACAATGGACATACCTTTCTTCTTATCTATATAGAGATCAAACTTTGCCAGAAGTTACTAAAGTCAGAGCAAATCTGACTAGTATGAATGACAGGGTCCTGCTACACCTGAAGCACCCATTGGAAGGCCACCTGAAAAGAGGGGAGAAAGAAACAATGAGAAGTCAGAGCCAGCCTACAGTTCAGCCACCACAGCTCAACATGTCTGACATTGCCAAGTTCCCTTGACCTGTGCATCATCATTTGCTCCTTTCCTTCTTAGTCCACCCAACATCATCAGGTTCCCTTTTCTGCCACATTAGCCTGGTACTCCGTACTGACTTTATGAGCCTATAAACTAACTATGATCTCCAACAGAAGTGGTGGCAGTGAAGGAGAGAAGCAGATTGAGTCAGCAGCTCCAGCTCTCATAAAGAAGCTGACTGCTTTATTTTTGGTCCATTACCTCTAGCTTTTCCCCTCCCTGCTTCATCCATCAGCTGTTCTCTTCTCCCCTTCTTTGCCCACAAGTCTCCCATTAGCAATCTTTTATCCTTCCTCCTCTGCTAATCTTCTATTTCCTACTGTGGCCATTATTTTCCTCAAATCCTTTTGTCCCTCTCACACCCATTTTCACTTCAATGCTATGCAGTAAACATATCAAACAAAAAAGGCTGAGAAAAAATTAAATCTAACAACAGTGAAGAGCAGAAAACTATGCCTTTTCCCTCCAAATATATCTCTTTCTAAGGATCTAAAAATAGATCACCTGAGTTGTTTCCGCTTAAAATGAGCATGATAACACCTTCATTAGCTAAAGGTGTCGACCTATCATTCTAAGAATTGTATTTTAATCGACTTCAGAACTGGGATGATGTTTTTTAAAAAGCAAGACTAAGTATCAAATAGCATCTAGCCAGAGTAATTCCTCACCCTTTCAGACATTAAAGAAAATGAAGCTTTGATCTGCCTCAATTGTTAGTTCCTCCTGTAAGTGGTTCAGAAATCAAAGAATTATAATGAGGACCTGCAAAATGGTTCTGTGTTGATTTCTGTCTTTCCATCACACTATAGATAAGTTTCAGAGAAACCAGAAGCAAACAGAAAGAAAAACTAGTATGTACAGTGGTTCTCAAAATGTGGTCCCTCGACCAGGAGCCTCAGTATCCAATGGTTTCAAAAGCACTCACACATTAAGGCCTATTTTCTTGCTTTTAACTTCTACCTGTGCTTTCACTATAAGTTTATGTCCAGGCAGCCTGAAGAACGGGTGTGACAAAAACAAGGCAAAGAGTCAAGGCCATCCTAGAACAATCGATAGGCAGCTGACCCCCAAATATGTGAGAACTCTCAGCCAAGATCAGCCAAGCTGTTCATGCTGAGCTTTTTCTATGGCTGACTCATGAGCAAGTTGAGCCAATGTCAGTAAAACTACCCACTCAACCCCCTTATATTTATGAACAATAACAGATGGTGGCTGTTTAAGCCACTGAGTTTTGGAGGTAGTTTCTTATGCAGCATTAATTGTGATGATAGAAAACCAATACTCCTCCTCTAAAAACCTTTTTTACTTACTCAAGCAGAATTAATTCACCTAGTTTTCAGTGCCCACACCTTCAGTTTGTCATCGTATTGTTCTCATTGGGCCCCAATAACTGGTTCACTTGTTCAACTTCTCCATGACTATAGAGTTAGTACCTAATTTGTCTTTATCACACCAAGAATCAGCAGCATCTTCACAGTCTAGCATTTATTAGCATTTATCAGGTGTTTTAACTAAAAATGAATGAATAAAATTATTAATAATAAAATGAATAAAAGCCAAAGTGATCACAGTCTTCCTAGAAGAATCTAGTAGAATGTAAGCTCGCTCCATGATGACACCAAAGGTACCTATTTTGTCCACCGTAAACTTAGCACCTGATGTAGAGCCAGGCACTGTAAGTACTCAAATATGTGTTGATGTGCATGAACAGATAAATGAAAGAAGGAATTTAAGAAGTGTATGTTGAGGGGAAGCCGGGATGGCTCAGTGGGTTAAGCGTTCACTTTGCAGGGCCAGGGGACTGAGTATCAAATCCCGGCCCCGGCCCGTGAGGACCCATATGCTGAACTGGGGAGTGCCCCCAGTTCAGTTCTCTCTCTATCTCTATCTCTGTCTCTGTATCTCTCTCTCTCTCTCTCTCTCTCTCTCTCTCTCTCTCTCTCTCTCTCTCTGTCAAAAGTAAATAAATAAATAAATAAAACTTAAAAAAAAAAAAGAGGTGTATGTTGAGATGAGCTTTCCCCACTCTACTATCACTCATCCACAAGAGTCCCAGCTCTTTTTTAGCAGAAGAGCTGAAGGTATGTACTCAGTGGTGCCATTTTTATTTTATTTTATCCATTTCCCCATTTCAATCCTCTTTCTTATGGAGAACACAGAGTCATCACCCTCAGGCATGGAATTAGGGGACACTTTCCTACACCCAACAGAAAAATGAGATTTTTAAATAATATGGGCCTTTATGGAGTACTAACACAAGTATCTGTGTGCTACCAAAAGGGAGAATAAAATTAAAAAGGGAGGAAAGGATGAGTATGACTTACTGATTACATGTTTATGGTATTAGAGACAGTTTTTCAAAGAAGAAGAAATCAAAGTTAGCCTTTAAAAAAAATTAAATTCTCCTGTATTTGGAATTACATCAACCTCAGTATATACTTATATATTCATTTTTATTTATAATTATAAATGAATGAAAATCTTTAGCTACTTATAGATATATAAATCCCTCATTATCTCCATTTATAAGTAAATCCTTGGATAAGAAGACCTCCTAAGCTCCATGTTTAGCAAAGTTCCTATATTTCTTAAATAAAATAGTTATTCCACTAATTGCCTTTTTTACAGATTTTATTTACTCTCATTATTACACATTCAGAAATAAATTTACTAATTCCACTCTCTGTTCCTAGAAGAAAATTGCAAGTGATCAGTTAAAGGAGGGGACAAATTTCTATTAGAAACATTCAATTAATTCCTTTTACTTCATTCACCTCCAGACACCAAGATTAAACACTGTGAAAAAAACAGAAAAGTAATGTGTCAGGCCAATTCCTCTTCCTCATTAGAACCACTATCACAAATAAATAAGTTCAGTACAATAAAACATTTAAACTAAAACCATTTAAGAGGTCCATCATTGAGCACAAAAAATAATTTTGTTTATAGTTGATTTTTTTTTCTCCAACAAGTCTGGTCTGATTAGACGAAGCAAATTTCATGTATTTTTGGCTAAGTAGTTCTACACTATTCCCCAAAACTGCATATTTGGGGAGGGAAAAAAAGTCTAATGCAATACTTGGTTCTATTTATTAAGAGTTCATAGTCTTGTATATGTTGATGTTCTAGGACTTCCAATTACAGTTCCTTAGTAGTCATATCCACAGTGATTTATTATAAGAAAAAACAATGACAATAACCACCACTGTCAACATATATTGAGTTCCTAGTGCCAAACACTGTGCTGAATACTTTACATGCATGAGGGTCTTTAATATTTATGCATGCAATGAATTTAAGTGTTATTAACTATAATTGATGCAGACAGATTTGCTAGAATTCAATTTAAAGTACCTAACGAAGTGCCAAAGACATTAGACCTCTCTAAATGCTAGCTGTTCTTCTAATTGTATAGCTGTTTTTCAATAATTGTAAAGGCATAATAATGAAACACAGTTCAGGGAAGGTAGTTCTGAGAAGAGCTGAAATAATGTGTTCCAAAAAAGAAGGCTTCTGGTGGTCTATCTAAGTCAAGTATCACACCCATATTTCCTACCTAGTTCCTAATGGTTATTAAAACGTAACTTGACACTGACAAGAAAAAAGCCTAAGAGAAAAAAATAAGTAACCTGCATGTCAGGCTATGATCCAAGCCAAAAAGGAGAAACCACACTAGATGAAAAGGTACTGACTTAGCTACAAGTTCCACTCAGCAACCTAAGAGTACCTTTTAATGTTAAAATGCTTAATTATACTTCATTGCTTTCCTGCTCTTCTCTGTCTTAATGCCCTCCTGTGTCCTGAAATCACCTCCCAAATAAATGACTTGCACTGAAATCTTCCTCTTGGGATCTACTGCTGAGAGACACAAGGTTACTATGTCAATTAAATGTATCACAAGGTCAAAATTTTACCTCCATTAACCTCAACTTGCCCAAAACATAATGAAACAAAATATGTAGCTGCTTTATATACTTTAACTATTCTAATTTTCTCAGAAGCCTCTACTGGATAATGGTAGGAGAACCTAGAAGTTTTTGTTGGTGGTGGTGGTTTGGTTTGGTTTGGTTTCTTTTTTAAAGAAAGTATAATTAATAATTGGTCTTTATTTTTTGAGAAAATAAAAAGATTTCTTCAAATTGAAAACTATAATCCATTCCTCTAGGATTTTATCCTCATTTCTACTCAACAAAACGGTATCAGTGTATAGCAGGTGAGATGTGTTTAGTACATTTCTGTAGTAGGTGTGGAAATGGATGCCTCTAAAACTTTAGGGGCTCCCTTGGTAAAGTGGTTGAGTGCATCTGCTCCCGGGGGGGGGGGGGGCAATGGCCCCATTGAACTTTTGGGGTGCTACGATGTTGCCATCAGCTAAAGTCCTTGTTCCAGCCATTTTCTTTCGCACATGAGGTTTCTGCCCATGGCAGCCTCTCCATACTTGGCATCTTTCCTGGGACACATTAAACCTATGAATCCCTTTTGTACTCCACAGGCCATGAGAAGTCAGGGGATCTTCTTCTGTGTCATCTATGAAGCCTTTTTTTTTTCCCTGTCAATGCCACTTTATCTAGTCTGTGCCATGCTGGACATGCTGAGTATAGAGCTTCTTCTAAAGACTTACTGTTGGGAAAGCTGGGATGGCTCAGCGGGTAAAGCGCTCGCTTTGAAGCCCTGAGGACCGAGGATCGAATCCCGGCCCCGGCCCATGCAGACCCACATGCTGAACTGGGGAGTGCCCCCAGTTCAGTTCTTGCCGGGACCTATGCTGGAGGCTCCCGGCCCAGTTCCTGCCCTGTGCAGCCCTGTGCCCGCCTGTGGAGTGAAACTATATGGAAAACCAATGTCAACTATGGAGACTGCTCTGGGCCCTCCCACTTCTCTCTGTCTCTCTCTGCCTCTGTTTCTCTCTGTCAAAAATCAGTAAAATAAATCTTTAAAAAAAAAAGACTTACTGAAAAAACACACTACTACACTCTTCCTCTAACGTTTGTATTCCCTCAGAGTTATCTGGATATTTCTATGATCTGACACCCCATCCAGGTTCTACTATAAAAGGGAGAAAAATATAAACTCTTATTTCTTGCTTCTGCTCTCTGTCTCTTGTTCCACTTTCATTCTTATGCCTCTAGATAGACAAAATGGGCTTTTTGTCTTTATCACATTAAGAGTTCCCTCAAAGACTAGCACATAAAAATGCTTTATGATTCAGGGACCCTGACATGGTTTTTGAGCAGATAAAGGAGGAAATTTGGAATTGAGAATTTTCACAAAGTTTGGATTTAAAGTTAGTCTCAATATAAGAGATCACCTCTGAGGCTCAAAACTGACCAATATCTCTGCTTCTCACTCCCAGGACTGTGAGCTTCATGGCTCAGCCTTGAAATAGAAGACTATAAGCCAATATGATTGAAGAGGAAAATAAAAATTCACCAGTATAATATGTTTAAATGTAATGTGCCTAGAATAGTACATAGCTCTTAGCAAATGGATTCTTGGGCCCAGTGCTGAACTTGCAAGAAACCATAATAGTTCAACACTTTCAATTCCCAACTTGCTTTTGAATAACACCCTGGAGGGATAGATAAAATTTAAACATACAGAGACAGGCAAAAGCATTCCAGGCAGAGGGAGCAGTCTGTGTAGAAAATAGAGCATGAATTAGTATCCACGTCATTAAAGGTACAGGGTAAGCATTTTGAACTTCTATAGAAAATCAGGGACATTGAAAGCTTGTCTTTGAGCAAAAAGGAATCATTACTAGAGTTTTTTTTAAGACCAATATGACAGCAATTGTGAAATGAACTTTTTATTATTATTACATAGTAAATAGAAATGATAATGTTCAGATTTCAACAGGCAAGATCCCAGAACAGAATGATGCTTAAGTAAGGTCTTCTATCCACTTCTTAATTATTGCTTGGTTCCAAAATAGGAACAAAACTGGTTAAAATGCTGGACCCACCAGTAATTGTCATTATAAAAACAATCATATCAGTAAATGATAGATAACATTAAAAGAAAATATATTAGTCTCTATCCATTAGTGTACTTTTCAAAATGAACTCTGTTCTATGATATAACACTTTTTAAAAAGTATTTTGCAGTTATTTCCAATTCGAACACTGTTATTAAGGAAACATCTTAGAAATAACCTAACAACTCCCTGAAAAATTTAAAACATGTACTATATTACTTGTCTAAACCCCTTCTAGTGAGTTAATCTTAAAGTCTAATAATTATAACAAGAGCAGACAGTCTCATGCCAGTTGTCATCAAATGTAAATGTGACCAACAAAAAGATTTCACAGTACTGAGATGTCCTAACAATGTACATGAGACTTCCACTAGTATACTGTGAAATATTATCATACATAATTTACACTTACATGTCATTTCTTAAAAATAAAGTGCATTGGTGTCCTAGATTGTCTGACAGAGTTTTGCATAATTTCTAATTTGCAACTTTAATTATTGCCAGAGTGGTTCCCAGTCAGAGATGCAGAGTAGCCAAGAACCCCTAAAACGTGTTCCAATGGAGCTTTCAAATGCAGCAGCCACAGAGGTGAACTTCTTTTGTTTTAATCTCGCGCTAAATCATCCTGAACATCAAGGAGACTTTAAATTATTTTATTATGGGTCAAAGGAAATGCTAATTTAAACAAATATCCTCCAAGGCACTAAATATCTACATCGTGTGCTATAGAACTAAACTTACATTTTAAACACTAAAGTGGATCTTAAAATGGAGCAACTGAATTATAGTAGAGAAACCACCAATTTCAAAATGGAAGCAAGTAATATTTTATTGTTTTATCTGTAAGTAGGTTGAAAAATACTGCATTGTAGCATGGAGAGTTTGGTACTTGGGGTTATCAGTTTTGGTATTTGGGCTTAGCTGATTCAGTACTTTATAAAGACAAAATATGAGCTATATAATTTAGCTACAAAAAAATGCCAACTTCAATTGGCTAACAACAAGAGATTTGGCCAAACTACCAGTACATATTACCATTTTTTAAAATAACTGATTTGTAAATTCTAAATTAAAAAATTACATATTTGTCTAAAATTTTGTTATGTATTAAAAGTACCTACACAATATGAACAGATACTCTACATTAACACAAATTTGGGATGCCAAGATAGCTCAGTGACTGAGTGCTTGCCTCACAACCATGAGGTCTGGGAATCAAATACCAGCCCTGGCCCTTGCAAAACCATATGTTGAACTATGGCGCAACTAGATTGTATTTTCACCATCTTACCCCATTTGCATTAAAATAATGTAACAATAAATGTTTTGGGGGCTTTTTGGGCTTAATATAATATTATATAAGAGGAACTCACACAACATGTAATACTTAATATATCGATATTATTAGTTATTTTCCCTTTATAAGTCAAATCTCAAATATATGCAAAATTTTTAGATATATGTAATATTTTTCAAATATATTAGTGACACTAAAAATGCACTTAAAATAATAAAATGTGGCTGGAATGGAGAAAGTAATTAATATTTCAGACATATACCCATTATTTTACCTTGAAAATACCTTTGAAGAAAAAACAGACACTCTTAAGTTCAAAGGAAACACCAGTCAAAGAAATGTCTTTGGAGATATAAGCATGCTGAACTGTTACAAAAAAATAAATAAAGTGGAAATCTTATGAGATATTAATTCAGCACTACAGAGACAATCCTGAGAAAACAGAGGCATTGTTTTCAAAGAAAATTGGCTTTTGTAAAATAAAAAAATAAAAAGATACAACTCAGAGAGTGAAAATTGTAGCCACAATATAAATCACACAATGAAAACACCAAACTAAATGATCACCACTTGAAATCAAGGAATGGAGACATGCTGAAGACTCTTTGAGTAAAATACCAGAGCCACCTGGGGTGGCATTCACCTCTTTTTCAAACAAGCAGCCTACAAGTGGTGTATTAAGGAAGAAAAGTGTTCATTGATACACATTTTTCTTAGTTACAAATAAGCTGACTGTCGAAAAGAAGGCATGATGGAAAGCAAATTGGGATAAAGCTTTTGTTTTAATTTACAAAAACATTATGCTCAAGTTTAGATTCATTGAGCTCTAAGTATTAGGGAAACATTTAAAGATATCATACAGATTTGATCAAAAATCTTATTGACAATAATTTGAAATATGGTTAATAGTCACATTAAATTTGTAAATAAAAGAGCTTATTGTACAAGGCTATTCAGCATAAGCCAGTATATGAGTTTAGAATATGTTACCCCAAAATATGCCACTTTGGCATATTGATTATTTTGAATTAAAAGTACTTGAGAAACAGCCAGTGCTAGAAGGACAGTCAGACCCTCCTTTGTCACCCTGAAAGCAAGAGATAAATCTTCCATGTGAATGTTAGCCTCCCTGAACGAGATGGGTAAAAGTCATTCTTATCACCAGAGATAGGGAATTTAGAGATAATAAAGCTAAATAAACAAATCATATAATACTTCTTCACCATTTTAATACCCCTAGCCTCTGTTTTGTTGATGCTTCACAAATTTATTGTTTCTTTGTCTAAAACATAGAAGAGCTTCCTGCTCTGTTCATTTCTTCTGAGTTTCATTATCTTTGTGGGGCTTCTATATGCATTTATGTTATTGAGCCATAACTAATATCATACTAAATAATGAGAGGTCAGATGCTTTTTTCTGCGTTCAGAAATAAGGAAAAATCGTCTTCTCTTACAACGCTACAGGTAGAAAACCGATGAATGGTTGCCAGAAGTTTGGGAAGGGAGGAGTGTTGACTAGGGAAAGCATGAGGCATTTTTCTAGAGTGATGGAACTTATCTATATGCTAGATATATGGCAGTATGCATGTGTCAAAACCCATAAAACAACAGCAAAAGAGTCAACATTAATGTAAATATTTTAAAAAACAATAGCTGGAAACTTGGATGATTCTAGCATGTAATGTATACTATGACAAAAGAATTTAACTCTATTACAAATCTGTGACATGACCTCACTGAAATGGGTGGAGAAAATAGTGCTAATCTATGTAATTTTGAAAGATGATATTGTGACTAGAAATTATAATACTGAAGACAAAAGGAAATTCACATAAACATTTTAATCTAGCTGATAAAGTTGTTTCTCACAAGCTATGGGTAAACAAATATTTTAATAAAAGGAACAAAGATTCCTTGGAGAAATGACTGATTCTAGGGCCAGAGCCCGGAGCATAAAATAAAGATGATGATCCTAGAGCACCTTATAGTGCTCTAAAGGAAGGAAATGCTCAAAAACCAAAAGCATGGGGACATGTCAAAAGGACACAGGGGCCAACTGAAAGAGCTCCCAATGGCCAAAGCTGCGTTCATTTGAACAATAAAATAAATAACAAAGTATTGAATTATATAACCTAAAGTACATTATAATATCCATAAGTCCATACTGATATAAATAAATGATTGCATGAATAAATAAATGGGAGAGGAGACAGATCTCTAATAAAAAACAATTCTAAATAACTTATGTGGATACTCTGTCCTCAAGAAGGTGGACCTTAACTCCTCACCTCTTGTGTTGGGGCTAAATCTAGTGACTCATGTTCTAAGAGTAGGATATGGAAAGGGGAAAGTGAATTTCACAGTGGAGAACCCTAACAAACACTACAAGTACTTCAGTCAGCTAGTCAAGGTCAACATCATCAGTGATAAGTCATGTTGATAGCATGTCCGCTTGATATGATGTAGTGAGAATGGCATTTCACCTCATAGTCTTCCTCCCAATACTCCTCAAAATTGGGAAGGTTGTCAAAAACAAAAAATTCTGAGAAACTGTCACAGACCAGAATAGTCTAAGGAGACATAAATAAATGTAATGTAACATCTTGCACCAGATTCTGGAACATAAAAAAGAATTAAGAGAAAACTAGTGATATTTGAAAAAACCATGTTGTTAATAGTAATGTACCCATGTTGGTTTTTTAGTTGTGACAACTGTTGCATAGCAATGTAAAATGTTAGCAATAGAGAAAATTGGGAAAGGAGTATTTGGGAACAATCTATTTTATATTTGCAATTTTTTTGTAAATCTAAAATTACTCTGAAATAAAAGGTTTATTTACATTTAAGAAAATAAGGCATTGGCCATGGGATACTCTAGAGGAAACTCCTCTCAGGCTGAAATATACAATCAACTATATAATCAACTTCCTCTGTCTGAATTCCAGTATCTTTCCCCTTCTTTCATCTTGTTCTTATCCAGGGCCATGGCTCTCCCCTTATCAGACAGCCCCTCTGCAGGTCTGATTTCTCTTTTCCCTCTTCTTTATCCTCCAAAATTTTGGAAATTGTTTTCAAAGACCTTTATTTAAAACTAAGCAAATTGTCCCCCAAAAGTCCCTCAGTCTCCCTGTGTCAAAGTAGCTACTCTCTAGGGATCTTAATTCCCATTATCAATGAAATGGACAAAGATCTAAATCAAGGGCACAGGGGCAGAAATACCACTTACGCCTCAGGAGCTCTTTAGTATAAAAGAGCAGGCAACAGGCAGTGAAATCCACTAATAACTTAAAGCCCCACAGGACAAACACTCTAAGTATTGCTTATAAAACAATTCCTATAGAACAGCAAAGAGTCAATAATAACTTTCCACTCTGACTATACCTACAAAAACGGCTCCTAAGTGTATAGTGCTAAACCTCATTTCAATTTACAATTTTTCTTCCTACTTTTTCTAGATGTTCTTTATTCCTAGGCCATTCTATGTACATAATAATAATAGTAATAGTGTCATACATGTGTTATACACTCCTTAAACTATTTCATTTAATCCTGATAATAAGGTAATTATTATTATCCATAAATAAAACATAATAAAACCAAGTTCAAAGAGCTTAAATAAGTTAAAAATGTCATGTTTGTAAACGGTAGAGCCTAGATTTGAACCAAGGTATGTATGGCTCCAGTTCCCATGATCTTAAATTCTATCTTTGTATCTTCTCATCTTTCAATTACCCTTTTAGAGACTTTTCTCATTTGTCATTGGTTCTCTGTCCACACCAGTTATGATGGAGTTTTTGTGAACCATGTTTCTCATATCATCAAGGTCTCCAAGTAGCTGATTAGAAAGAGAGAGACAAAGAGACATCAAACTGAACAAAATCCTATAGTTGTACTTCATCTCTTTCCACTCCCAAATTAACCCTTACCTCTCTGGTTAGAGCATCACCTACAATTATCATTTGTGTTATATTTATGGTAGATCTCCCGCAAAAGCTCAGCCTTGAAAAATAATAAAATACCCTTAAAAGAACGCAACACAAAATTACAGAGGAGCAATTCTTTAGCACGTCTTTGCAAGTACCTTTGTACTGCATATGCAAATACCTGAAACTACACATCATCAGCTTATATCAACAGTTTACATTGTGTGGTGGTTACTACCTATAGCCACTATAGGATTTAAAATAGTTGCTCTAAACATTTTAATTTCATAAACCTAACTAGTTTTCCCCAGAGATCATACCCATTCACATTAAGCATCATCAAGAAAATTAATCTGTTCAATTAAAAAAAATAACTAACTAGAATATTAATAAAAAATTTATATCCCCAATTTATTCATGAAATTCCTCAGTTATATATTGGTTATTATTTTCAACATATCTATTTAAAGATAAAAGGCACCCCAATTAATAATTTCCAAGAAAATAATAATGTAGGAACCACATTTCAGTTCTTTGGATTTCTATAAAGTATCTTGCTCGTAGTAGAAAACCAAAGAATGTTTTACCAGTCAGGCAAAAAAATATATGTGTGTGTTGTGTATGTATGTATGTATATGTATGTATGTGTGTGTGTGTGTGTGAGTGTATATATATATACACTCACACACACACATATATTCAATGTTTAAGGATAATCATGTCCATAAAAGTCCTAAGCTAAAATTCAAAGTGTTTGAATCTTTGTCTAGTCATTAAGCAATTTCTGGAGAAGAAAAATAACATCAAATAAAACTCATTGATTCCTTTCCCACACATTTTCATAAACTGCTCTATAACAATTTTAAACAAACATGAAGTGACCTTTTCTAAGGCATGTACTATTTTATTAAGACTACCAAAACATTCTACACTGTTCAGACATTAGAAATACAAGAACATTTATTAATGTTTTATTACTGGAAAGAAGAAAGTAAATCATTAATACTCCCCATCCAGGCAAGTCAATATGCACTAAATAAAGGGTAACTGTTCAATTGAATATGCCAACTGTGGAGCACAGAAGTCTTCCATGAACACACTTCAAAAAATGAACACCTAGTACAGATTTTGTCTTTCAGCATTTCCTCATTATCAGGTATTTTTTTCTGAAATGGAGTTAGAATATCTATTTATGTGTCAACTAAATGAACCATTCAAAGATACTCTAATTATCAAACACTGTACGGCCAAACAGGTGGTCAAACTAATTAGATAGCTGAAATTACTACCCTGCATCTGGGATATATTTTATTTCAGCTAAAATATGAGAAGATATGTTAAGTCACATATCAAGCCATAATTTTCATAATCAAGATGTAATTCACTTATTTTATGTAAATTAGCATTATCCTCAATTGACTTGAAATATATTTTCCAAAATGTCATTTGATTGCTAGACTATTTGCCAATATTCAGAGAATTTTACTCATATTTGATGTTATTTTCTTTCATTCAAATATCAGTCTGTTTTTCCTACCCCAGACTGAAGACCCCTGAAAATTACCACATTAGATAAAACTGCTCATGAGAGAAAATCACCACTAGCGAAGGTGCCAAAATGTATAATTTGTAAACAATTTAACTAGCCCAAAATAAATATGCCTTGGGCTATTATCTTACTTATGAAGTGGTTTCATTACATTTTTTTTTCATTATACAGGAAGTACATGAGTTCATTTTTTAAAAATCACAATTAATGCATACATATTTACATATATATACATATATACAGGGGGTGTCAAAAAAAGGTATACACATGTTAACAGCTGTTAAAGAGATTGAATTACAGTATCAATGTGTAGTATGACATTCATTCAAAAGCTTGTATCACCATACGACAAGCAAGACAGTTAAATAAAACTGTGAAAGTACGGTTGTCACTCAAGGAGTGCAAGACCATTTTGAAGTGGTATTTGAAATTTGAGAACATTTTGGAAATATAACACTAGAGGTGTGAGTATTCAACAGAACCTCCAACACACCTACCAACTGTACATTCATGGTACGTTTGAGATGCATGGTAAATTGAAACAGTATGTGCAGCAATACATAAGGACACTTCGCTCAACATCGCTCACACAGTAGTTCACCATCATCAGAAGTGTCTGGACGCTGACAGTAACCACTTTGAGCATCTCTTGTAATTGCAGAAGTGAAACGTGACTTGTATTCATGTTTTGTTATTGGTGTACATTGAGTATTACAATTTTTAATAGTTTTTTTCTTTCTTAAAATGTGTACACATTTTTTGGCACCCTCTGTATATGTATATATGTAAACACCTCTTGTTACCTCACCAATAGCAATATTAAATTCTAATTCACTATGCAAAAGAAACTGTATAGGTTCCATGTATATTATTCCACAATATGCAGACAAATCATATATTCACATGTATACCATACCCATTTTACTTATATTTTAATTTTTAAATCCATGAGTGATTACTGAATTAAAATTGCAAGATGTATCTATATTTTTTTTTCTTAAATCTCCTTATAGTCTTCTCTTTACTATGTTAACTCATAGTTGTTGCTATTGCCATTGTTTTTAAGTAAAGTATGAATAAAAGGCTAATTAACCTGCTTCTCAGTAACCTTTATCCCTATATCCTTGGCCTTAGGCAGCAGATAATGAAATCTCATTGAATGGGATTTCTATTTAGCTTTATGAACATTTACCACAGGCATTCTCAAAGACTGCACTTGGTTTTGTAGCTAAAAAGAATAAACATCACATGTGATTTGTTCAATGTCACTTGGTAGTCTTCTTCAGAGTCCTAATGTTTACAGATTTTACTCTGGAAGTCCCGCCGCACGCCCACTGTGCATACCCCTGAGCTCATGTCATCCTGTTCTTCAGTCTTCTCTCTACATCCTGATGAAAAAGCTAAAGAGCCTCCGAGCTTGCAGTTCTGCACGTCACGGCTGCAGAGTTGGTGCACAGTTGAGCAAATGAAAGCTACGGCTTATAACCAGAACTCATCACATTTACAGAGTGCCATTCAGCAGAAGGCAGAGCCCCTTAAAACTCCATGTAAGAATTTATTATGGAGGAATCATCAAACCTCTGAATGAAAGTAGTCTGTACTTCAAGAGGTCTGGACACCGAGGGTTGGCCAAAGCAACATGCCAAAGACACTTGAATTAGCTCTCCAAATAAATGATTAAAACACTTTCTTCCTAACTCATCATGAAAAGCAGTAATAGCCACACTGTTTACTCAAGGTAAATAGAACTAGAAATGTCCTCAGATCTCTCTTCAACCAGTAAAATGAGAGGAACTAAACTACCTACCAGATAAAGCCATTGTGAAAATTGAATTATGTATAGAAAAAGGAGAGAGTCTTCAGATTAATGGTTATAGCTATACTTATTACTGTTGTCATGATCATTTGGATTTTTCAGGAATTTAGTTCTTATCTGTATGTTACAATGAGCCCAAATATCTGAATATGAGAATGAGCTTTTTACTTCCTGCCAACTTTATATTCTTATACGTTCTCTGCTGTCTGCCCAGAACTTGGAACACTAAATACCAGATGAATGACGGAATGATCAAATGAGTATGTTTCAGCAGTTTTCCATTTTGTGTTAGTTTCTTTCCCATTTACTTCATGTATCCTTTATTGTGAAACAATGATCTGATCTCTATTTCTTCCCAGCCTGTATCAGAACACTCTAGCCTTCACATTCATTGATAGCTTTTACAACATTTGAAATTTTAAGTGGGCTATTTTCTCCCTCCTGCCAATAAGCATGTTCCTACTAAATCCATTTATCAGCTCTATCATGAGCAAAACAATGACTGGGAAGGTAATAATAGCAGGCATACTGATCTACCTCACATTTTCTAAAATTACTAAATGCACTATGCTTTTCTCCACATAAAAGATTTGGGGTAACAGAACTAGCACATTAAATTTGGAAAGGCAGTTCAGTTACACAGCTGTAGCCAATTGTGTCTACAGCACAACTTTCCCATAAGCCTAATCTACAGTCAGTTACATATTTGTTTAAGATCCAAACAACTGCAGACAATTATCTGTTAATATGATTGGATTATGATCATTACCTCTATCCATTTAACAGTTTAAAAGAAAAATAAAACCAGAAATATCCCTTTGAAAATAAACATGCCAAAATATTCATCTACATGTCTTAATTTCAAACTGTTTTGTACTGCATGAATTAAAACAAAATTGAGTAAGACTATAATTCCAGGGCACAGTATTCTGAATTCCCCTTCCCGACTTCTGTGTAATAAAATAATTCAAAATAAATAGTATATTAGTCAAACATCATAAATCATTTTCACATGTGCTTTTGAAAAAAAAGTCATCACTCAAAATTTAGCTTATTTTTCTCCTACTATTTTTGTTAAAAAAATTATTTAATTTTAATAAAGTTTGTTACTGCCAGCGTAGTGTTGTAAAGAAACACAAACAAAAACATAAGAGAAGCAAAAGGTGATAGAGTTGAAGCTAGTCTGAGAAATGATGTTTCATATTTAGCAAGATAATGGAGATGAAAGCAGTTAGCAGAAGAATAGAAAAGGACAGCTGACTTCTGATATGCAATTTTAGAGTGTGTTTTTCTCATTACTTTTAAAGTGAGGCAAACGTCAGGCATTCTCAGATGCCACTGACAGTTTAGAGGCGAGTTTCTGGGCCAAAAACAAAAACTAAATTAATCACATCTCACTACGATTTTTCAAACTACTGCTCTGATACAGTCAGTAGAATAGATAAAGAGTAAATGAACATAAATGTCTTCTGTAATAAGTGCTAAATAGTTACTTATATATCACTCTAATTTGTAATTATGCCCTAGGAACAAAGGCATACTACAGCAACCACAAAAATGCACCTCTCAGACCTTCCACTTTTCGGAGCATAATCGGCAAAGCCCAAGCTGCTGCATTCTGAAATCCCTCGCCGTGTCTTTGATGGGGCCACATTTCCCACGGCTGCCCCCAGCCAACCACTGAACCCAATCCTGCAAGATGCAGGGGTTCACTGATGGGAGGACTTGGGGGGGCTCTCCACCAGCCTTACTGTCCTAAAACTGCCTCAGTAGAAGACCTCCCTTCTTCCTGCCTCCCATCTTCCCTTCCTTCCTCCCTTCCTTTCTTCCCTCTCACTGTCAGAGGGGTCCAACCGGCATCCTGGTCAGAAAGTCCTTCTGATTGTCTCCCCCTGTGCCCTCACTGGCGTGTCTATCAATATCTCTTCCCACCCAATCCTTCTTTGGTGCCCGTTACTCAGACAATTGTGACCCACACCTGTACTTCACACAAAAGAAAATCGGGGCAGATTTATTTTCATAAACAATCCTATTCTAAAGTCACCGGATAAATACATAAAGCAAGCAACAAAATTCCTTTATTGCCTGTAATTATGCCCTCGTTTACGTTTAATAAATTTTAATTTCTGTTTATTAGTCTTCACTCAAGTCTACTACCATTGTGTTAATCTCCCCCATCGCTCAGCACAGACATCTTGCTTCCATAACTCAAAAAAATATTAAAAAGCGTAGCTTTAACTGATACTAAAAGACGTTTGTTCTTTCCTTTTGGTGGGGGAGGGGAGAAGAAGCAGTTTGTGGCAGAGGCTGTTAATCACAAAAGCCCCTTCCTCTTCTGGACATTCAGCCACAAGACTGTGTCCCTCAGCCGCTTTGTGTGGCTGGGTGTGGCCACGCACCTGAGGTCTAGCCAGTGAAATATTGAGTAGAAACACAGAGCACCATTTCCACTTCGGTCCATAAAAACTTCCCATGTGATTCCGCGTGCTCTTTGCCTTTTCACACACCCACAGCAAACCCGGAAACACACATTGAAGGTGAAAATCTCACACTGTTGGGAGCCGGTTGTGAGCCTGAATGGAAAGAGGCGCCACTTGCCAGGAACCAGCCTTGATGAACGAAGTCCCCGAGTTTGAGTGTGGGAATTAAAGACAGAGGAATTATCAGCCAGCTGTCCTCATTTGGAGCAGCTCCGAATAGCTTTATTGTTTGTCTTATATAGCAAAAGCTTATCATTACAATGAGCAGGCAAAGGTCAGGAATTAGCATAGCAAAGCACAGTGTGAACAGATCTTTACAGGAGGTAACAGCTCCTTCCAGAAAAGGCTTTGACATGTAGAGCATGGACTATTAATCTATTTGCATCTGCTGGCCTTCATTGGAAACTATATATACACACTTTTCTATATCTAATCACCCAATTACACCCCCCCACCCCCCAGGGAGATGAAAGGGGGGGGGATGAGGCTTTGCCATCAAGGCCCCAGGCTGGTCCCTCCCATTAGGCCCAGTGAACCAAGGCGTTGCCATCAAGGTCCCCCGAAACCTTTCCATTCAGGCTCACGGCTCCCAACATCACACAACAAAAGGAGCCTGGATCTCTGACTTACCAATTGCCTAAGAGCTGCCTGGGCTGGTAGCACCTGGACTGTTCTATAAAAAAGAAATGAAGTTTACTGTGTTAAGCTTCTGAGATTTGGTGCTGAGCTTGTTACAACAGCAAGCATTACTCTAAGTAATAGTAACATGGAGTTGGGTGCCACAAATGCCTAATGAGGCTCATGATGATGATGGCTCCTGCAAAGCAGTGATGACATGTAGGATTTGGCAGGTGGCTGCAAAGATGGCCACCAATAGTTCTTGCCCGTCCTGTGTGTGAAAGCCACTGCTCCCTAAGAGAAGTGCTTTATTTCTGCCATTCTGTAAATCTGGGTGGTCCGGTGACTTGTTTTGACCAATAGAATACAGTGGGGACCTCGAGCCAGCTCCAGGCTTATCTCTTAAGAGCCCACACAGCTTCTGCTTTCAGGGTGAACCCAGCGGCCATGACATAAGGAAGTCCAGGATGTCCTTCTCAGGATGAGAAGGCCCGGAGGACGAGGTGCCATGTGCAGAGAGAGGTCACATGGAAAAGACCCAAGGCACCCCAGCCAACTGCCAGCTCCAAGTCTCCAGGCGGTAATGTGACGAGCATGTTCTGCATCTCAGCCCAGAGCACAGGCCAGCTGAAGGTAGTCGCCATGTGCATGACCCCTGCTGACCTGTGTGGAGCAAACTGTCCAGTCCACTCACAGAACTATAATAGATTACTGTTGTTTTAAGCCACTAAAGAGGTTACAGTAGGTGATAACCTAAGAAATGATACTTTCTCTGTTTTCATCTTCAAAATTCCCAGATATAAATAATTACATCCTCTTACTCTTAAAAATATTATTGTGTTCCCCTGTGAAGTAAATGACAAATAGATATCTCTGCCTATACCCTGATATAGGCACAAACTGAAGTG
Organism: Craseonycteris thonglongyai; assembly: GCA_004027555.1. Lineage (NCBI taxonomy): Eukaryota > Metazoa > Chordata > Mammalia > Chiroptera > Craseonycteridae > Craseonycteris > Craseonycteris thonglongyai. Next base: position 22,028 of record PVKE010015074.1, read on the forward strand.
GCAATACACATAACATTCTCATCATTTTTAAAAAATAAAACCACAAATAATAGGGATACTGGGATAGCTCAGCAGGTTGAGCACTTGTTACAACAGCAAGCATTACTCTAACTAATATTAACATGCAGTTGGATACCACAAATGCATAACGAGGCTCATGATGGTGATGGCTCCTGCAATGCAGTGATGACATGTAGGATTTGACATGTAAGTTTTGGCAACCTCTAGACTCAGGGATCAAATCCTGGCCCCAGCCCATGCAAACCCATGTACTAAACTGCAGCGCAACTGGTATCCACCAGGCTGCCAGCAAAGGTACTCACCTCCCATGCAGGAGACTCTGGTTCAGTTCCTGCCCTGCATAACCCCACATCCACCCATGCGGAATGAAACTACAGCACAAATAATGATGTACACCTATGGAGACTGCTCAGGGCCCTCCCACTTCTCTCTCTCTCTCTCTCTCTCTCTCTCTCTCTCTCTCTCTCTCTCTCTCTCTCCTCTCAAACAACAGAAAGTAAGAAAAAATCTTTTTAAAAACACAAATAATATTTACACGAAAAAAGTCAAATTATACAGAAGGAGAGAAAAAAATTAAAGTTTCCTGTTCATGCATTTTTAATGACTCCAATACCATTTCCTCTCCCAGGGGCAACTCTTGAGGACACTTAAATCTAGTGTGTTTTATTCTTCCAGGTTTTTCTTTGCAATGTCTGTGCTTGTGAGTGCATGTAGCTTTCTGTATTTGAATACAACTTAATTAAATTTGCTATAATGTATTTTGCAACCCACAGAATTCATCTTTGAGGGAACAAATGTGCTATAACACACTCTCCGAAACAAATTTATTTTCTACAAAGTACTACAAAGTACTTTCTACAAAGTACAAAGTATTTATTTTTGTACAAAGTACAAAGGAAAGTACTTTCCTTTTGTTAAGTTCACATTTAGAAGATTTCTCCTCTAAGGCTAGGAACATACTACCAACTATACTACTTTTCTCCTTTGATTTAAGCATACTACATAACAACAAGTGTTTATGAAATGCAGACTCTTTCCCACAAAAAGACTCTTTTCTTTTTGGTTTTGAGGCATTTTCACTGCATGAATACTTATTTTTCATATTTCCATTTCAACTAATTCCCAAAAGTCTTCAATTGAAAAAAAAATGTTCAAAAAAACAGATGATCAAAAGATAAAGCTCTGATGTTAGTTATCAACAACTTATTGGCAACAAAGATTGTGAGGATTTAAAGTAACAGACAGACCTTTACTGCCTCAAAACTGCAATGCTTATTCCAAGCTTGGAAAGAGAACTTGACAGAAAGACATGAAAATGTATAGAAACTTTTGTCCTCAGAGATCTCTTTGTGCTCAGTATTCTTGAATAATGTATGTTCTCAGATTCTTGAGTCAACTTTGGAAAAACTACTATCTCTGTAGAGAGATTTCTTGGATCAAAAATACCAGATCTCTTGAATGTCAGGCATCTTTAGAAATGGGTAGTTTTGATTCCTTAATCCTGGGAAAAAAATCATTTTCTTTGTAGATAAACATAATGTGAAAAAACATTTCCAGGACACACCATTTTATGAAGGAAACATTATTCTCTTTTTAAACAATGTAAATTACAGTCCTTCATTAGTAACAATATGAAGTGACACCTTTGCATATGATGCCAACATACATCTTTTTCCAACCAACAACATAGACTATCTCCATTTGTGAGAAAATTCCGTGGAGTTAACAACTCTCTAGAATCAGGCAATAGCCTGTTTGAGACAGAAAAACAATTCATTTTCTAAGAGAAATACTCATATACTTAGCACTATGTTTCTTCAACTACCAATATAAACCCCCTTTAGGTTATGTGGCAGTGTCAAGATGGCACTGGATAATAATAGCTGTGGCAGATAGTGTCTTCTGAAGATGTTCTACGTGATAACCCCTAACCCTCATATTCCTCTTATAATGCAATTCTGTCCTGTGAAAGGTGAAATCTATATCCCCTGCCCTTGAAACTAGCTGGGCATTTGTGACAGGCTCAATGAATAGAGTAAAGGGAAAGGGATGTTGCATGACTTCTGAGACTGGGTAATAAAAGACCATTTAGTTTTCCCCTTGCTGCTTAGCAACCACACTTTGAGCCCTGAGCCTCTATGCATGCAGACTAACTGCCCTGAAGGAGCCATGCTGTACGGAAGCCTCAAACAGTGCACCTGGGAGACCAAATGAAGAAACTCTGACACTTTGACGTCTGGTCCCCTCCCCACTACACCAGGTCCTCATTGTTTCAGCCCCAGTCCCACTAACCAGAACCAATCAGCCAACTACTCCCAAATTCCTGACCCACAGAAACTATGAGAGAACGAAATGGTGGTTGTTCTAAGTCACTATGTTTCACAGTACCTTGTGCACTACAATAGACAATTATAATAATATCTAATATTTATGAGGCCATAATAATATTGAGCACATAATATTTCACTCAATTTATTGTGCATATATTATAATATTTGTGTGCCAGGCAGAGTTTAATGAAAATTACATGTATTAATTCATTTAATCCTTTCTTCAGAAACCCTGAGAGGTAAGTAAAATTATTATCTTTCAATATAGTAAACCTGAGCAAAGAGTGCTTTTATAACTTCCTCAAGGGTATAGTCATAGGTGGCAAAGATGGGATTTAACCCTGAGAATCTAGCTTCTGAGCTAACATTTCTTATTTTTATTTTACTATAGATATATATTATATATAACATATATTATGTATATACATGCATATCTACATTCATATATATTGACCACAATTATATTATTAGATAGAACAACAATATTCAGAACATTGTAAGGTAATACACAAGACTTCAGAGAAATATATGCTTGAAGTTATTCTCTCCAACTCTAGAAATCAAGCCTCTTATCAAAGCACTTCCTGAAAACATCTTTTCACTTTGTTCTGCTTTGTTTTCATGAACTTGGCTTTTGGGGGTCATTATAAGAAATGATGATATGAAGAATGTTTCTACATAATCAGTAAGTAGAAGTATTGCAGACAGGCCTCTACATTTGCACAAGGAAACACCTATAATAGTTTCATGTAAGGTCTAGAATACCTAGACATGGGAGAACTGTTGAAGCGCAGATATTTTGAGGCACATTTCTGCAATGAATTCACTTGTCTGGTCCCTCTTACTTCAGCATTTAAAATACAGCAGACTCCATTAACCGGGACTCAAGCAACCACCACTTTCAAGCAATTGGCAAAAAAGTCAAAGAAATAATACTCCATTTATCCAGCATGGGTAATGGTTAATGGAGAGTCCACTGTATTAACTTTGTCAGGTAAGATTCAAAAGTATCAAAATATAACAATACCTAGAGTGGTTATTTATCTTTCTTATATTAATCTAAGAAAAAAAGCATTAATTGAGAATTCATTTATTTTGTATTGAAGACAAAAGAGAGTTTAACAAACTAATTATATCATTTTGTAAAGAATATGCACCAGGACTCAAATTTTTGGTTCCTCACTACTACAGAGTTGGTGATAAACTTAACTTCTATGGTGATAAACTTAACTTCTATGGCCGAGGAGGAATAACCTCAGAAGTAATCCTCCTGGATGGGGCTGTATTCCACCACAAGCCCACATCTACAATTTGTTCACAAAGCCAAGAATACAAATAAAGCTCTGTGTACCATGAGTTTAAATATTTTTTAAATTGTAACTTACTCTACGCCCAAAGACTGGCCTGCGTTCCAACCCAGGGGCCCTAGAGCCACTTGTGGGCGTCACCACAGGGATCCAGGGGCTAAAGGAATTGCATTAGCCCTTGGTTCAGCCCTACTGCCTGTAAATGTGAGAAGCGACACAGATCTGCTAGGGAGGACAGGGTGGATATTTGCCTACCACTTAGATTTGTTCACCAATTTTAACGAGATTTTCTATTGTCAGGCAATAAATGATGGTTTTACATATGTCAGCAAATTCTTTATTATTTCTCCTGTCTCAGTCCGTTCAGGCTGCTGTTACAGAATACTACAGATTGGGTGGTTCATAAACAACAGAAACTTATTTATCTTAGTTCTGAAGACTGAGAAGTCTAAGATCAAAGTGTCAGCAGATTCACTGTTTGGTGTGTTCCTGCTTCCTAATTTGCAGGCAACATCTTTTCACTGTGTCCTCAGATGGCAGAGGGGTGAGAGAGAGAGAGCTGATGTCTTTTTTACAAAATATAAAAGCACTAATGACTTCATGAGGGCTCCACCCTCATGACCAAATCACCTCCCAAAGGCCCTACCTCCAAAAGCCATTGCATTCAGGGTTAGGATCTCAACATACGAGATCTGGGAGGACACAAATATTCAGTCCCTAGCCTTTTCCATCAAAAAGGTGGAGTCAGCTTTCTGTTCTGTTCTCTAGAATATGGTCCAATCATAGCGATTCAGTTCTAATTGAAAACAATGCAGTACAATTGACTGTGGGCTTTCAAGGCTAGTTTAGAAGAAAAGGTAATATAATTTTCTTTCAGCTGGAGATCTCTTTCCCCGTTGTGTGTGTGTGCGTGTGTGTGTCCCTACAGACTCTTGGAAGTCACAGTCTCAGTGAGGCAATGTGTCGGTGTTCCAGGTGACAGCCCCAGCTGCGGTGGCCAGCATCAACCACAAGACACGTGAATAAAGTATTCAAATGATTGCAGCACAACCAACACTGAATGAAGCAGAGATTACTTGTCCTCACCAAACTAACTCTGCCCCACTTGCAAAATTGTCAGCAAAACTATCATTGTTTTAAGCCACTGAGCTTTGATTTGGTTACATAGCAACAGATAGCCAGAATACAGTGTCAAATACTAGTTTTTCTAATGGCCATGTTATAATGTTCAACGTTCCAAATTTCCAAGTCAGAAGATCTAGGAATTTGAAATGAAGCTCCATCATTTACTACTGTGTGAATATAAATCACTTATTAGCTTCTGTTTTCTTATTTATATGCTGGGTTAATAACCCTCAGCGATATCAAGAGTTTCACAAGGAAAATGTATACAGAAGCATATGATACAGGGTATTTCACATTTCACAAATGTTCCTTGAATCCAGATCTGATAATTCTGGACACTTAATCTTTCCTTCTTTTCTATTCTTATGTTGCAACGGCAGAGAGTGGTGAAAGGTATGCCTCCTACACCTACATCTAAAAGTGTGAATAATCTATACTTTATTTTTAAGCTAAATTACTACTAGAGCATTCCTCATTCAAGGCCATTATCCACTGGACTATTCTAAGGAGAAACTCGAGTAACTGGTGACTTTCATTCTTGAAGTGATTGAAGACCCCAGAAAGAATAATACTATGTGTTACACTGAGAGCATACAAAATGATTCATCTTCTGGATACGCCTTCTCACTGAACTGAGTGTCTGAGGAGACAACACACTCCCCATTAATGTCCAATACAGCTCAACTCCTGCTACAATGTTAGAGTTCTCTGCCTCCTAAAGAATTACTCAGAAACAGTCTGACTTGGAAGGTTGACTTTTCCTGAAGCTACATTTCAGAGACACTAAATCTTTTCTTTTTTAATTTTCTCTTATGTTCTCTAAATGGCATCAGAAGATGAATTTCAAAGAAGTATAATGTATTTAAGATTTCACTTACCAACAAACACAGTAAAAAAAGAAATCAAGCATCTGCAGTGTTCTATCACATACCTAGTAAAGAAGCGTGAAGCAGTTTTAGGGAAGTGCATAAGATGGCATCCTTGTCATCAAAGGCAATTTTAAACACATAATTCAAAATACCCATTGATAGCAGGTCTCTCTTGCTGAATATTAATCTGCCAGGATGAATCTGAAAATATCAATATCTCTCAATTAGAAACATAAACTTTAAAAATGAGAAATATAATCATGGTGGCATGAACAGGGCACTAGTGGGTAATAAACAAGACTGCATAATGTGGAAAAATATAGATTAGAGGAAAAATCATAATATAAATCTTTAGGTTTGCACAGTCACTTCCCTCAAAGAGATCAAAGCCCTTTACATACATTATCTTAGTAATGCCCCAGCTACCTGCTGCAGAGCAAGTGTTTAGGCATCCACTGGTGGTGATTCTGTGGCCATGGGGACCCTGTGTGGCAGCCTTTTGCTTTCCTTCTCTTTTCTATAAGGAAGTGTGAGATTAGCCTTAGCATCACAGCTGGAGATGTAGGGCAGAATCAGTTCTTAAACCAATTTGTCTCTTTCCCCCATGTCACACTACACAGATAACTATCTAAAGTATTTCCATCTACAGGTACGTTATTAATGGGCTGCAACTGTTTCTTTGAGAGTTCAAAGACATCAAAAACATCAGTAGCTACTAATTAGCGACTCTCTTAATAACATGAGATTATTTCAGAAAGTGGGTTACCTGTGAGACTCATTTGTTGCTCAATATTCCAGACACTTCAGATATCTGATTTTTTTTTGTAATTTTCCTGCTACCTACTGTTAGAAAGATCACATACACATTACAGTGCATGTCTGTGTAGACTTATAAAAAAAAACAGTAAGCACAAAACACTATTGTGCTATCATGCATACTGAAATGTCTGAAAGTCAGATTGCCAAAATCTTATTGCACTTTCCTGTGTTCGCTGTATTTCAGAAAAAGAAGCCTATATAAAATTTAACTATTTTTCAAATGCTACCCATTCACATTATATCAATCAAAATTGTCAAGCTACAGCTCACCTTCCTCAAGGGAGAAAATTTATTTTTATGAACTACAAACCTTTATATATGCTAATAATTTTACTGTATTGAAAAATTCTATGGGGTCAATATTTCTTTGATAATCTAGCCAAGAATTACATCCGCCACCTCAAATTCCCTTTGAAAATAAAAATTTTAAACCACATCTGCATGGAAATTTTAAATCAATGACTTCACTTCCAATAGATAATTACCTAGGAAGAGCTCAACCAGTTTTTCCATTGCCTCGGAAGTCTGGCGTTCAGAGCAAATGGAGAAGAGTTGCATGGACTTTCAGACTATGGCTGCGTAAAGCTACTGCCTTGAAGTTTTGTACAAAATAAAATAAATGGCATCAAAATGAGCTATAACAACACCCACATTTTCAGGAGAAATGTCATTTTAAGTGAATCCCTTATGAAAAAGTTACAGATCAACAAGACAAGGAATAATAAGTGTTGGAGAGGTTGTGGACAAAAAGGAACCCTCAAACACTGCTGGTGGGAATATAAATTGGTACAACCACTGTGGAAGGCAGTGTGGAGATTCCTAAAAAAAACTAGGAATAAAATTCCTATAAGACCCAGCAACCCCTCTCCTGGGCATCTACCCAAAAAACCTGAAAACCTTAATCTGCAAAGATACATGTACCCCAATGTCCATCACAGCACTGTTCACAGTGGCCAAGTCCTGGAACCAACCAAAGTGTCCTCTGATAGATGACTGGATAAAGAAGTTGTGGTACATTTATACAATGGAATATTACTCAGCAATAAGAAAAGATGAAATATAGCAATTTGTGACAACATGGACAGACCTTGAAAACATCTTATTAAGCGAAATAAATCAAAATAAAAGAATCAAGAAACATATGACCTCACTTATAGGCAGAATACAAAATTGAAAGGAACAAAGAAACAAAGACTCATGGACACAGTCAATAGTTTAGTGGTTACCTGAGGGTAAGGAGGGAGGTGAGTGGGAGAGATGGGTGGGGGGGAGTAGGGAGGGGGAATCAAACACATGGTGATGGAAAGTGAGCTGATTCTGGGTGGTAGCACATAACGCGATGCACAGACAATGTAATGTAAAATTGTACACCTGGAAACAATGTAATTGTTATCAATCAATGTCACACCAATAAATTTAACAATAAAAAAAGGTTGTAGAGGCATTTAGGGATAGTAATGACTAAGTTTGAGTACTCATTGATTTGATCAATTTAAGCATTATGTGCAGGTGTTGCATTTATATCAAAATTCTATTGCTTTTATGAAAGGCTGAGTTAAGGCTGGGATGCCACATCTGCCTGTCAGTTCCAGCTACTAGTGATTGTGACTCTTGCTGATCTAAGTGTAGTCCTGGGCATCATCTTGAATTTATGAGAAATGCAGAATTAAAGGCCGCAGGGAACTAAAGCCCCAACCTGCTAAATCAGAATATATATTTTAACACGATCCCAAGGTGACTGCTATACACAGAAAATTTGGCAAAGCATGCAGGTAAAATACTACCAGAAACCCAAAACACAAAATTAAAGTGACTAAAATGTAATATTACTGAAGTATCTGTAGCAAAGTCATATATTTGATCCAAACTATTTCTCATTCATCCGATCACCAACACTACTACCTCATGTTCCTCCTCTTTTCAAAATATACTTTGATCTATTAGGTAAAGGTAAATAGAACTGAAAGATCCATTATTGGTTTCCTTCTGGATTTTCAGCACAACATTTTCTGACTCAGTAACTGAGAAGGGAAATTTACGTCCTACAAAGGAAGACAAGTGAAGAGCTGTGGTTTCCCAAGAGGAATCTACAGTTCTGCTTTGCTGGAGCTACTGTTAGCTTTCGCTCTTCTTGATCATGATTAATTGGTTAACCACCCTCCAGTGTTGTCACACTTCTTTTTTATATGAGTATAAAAGTAACCAAGGGTAGAATTCTAAAGGAAACTAAAAATTAAGCTTAAATACAGAAGAGAATAATCAAAGATGAATGGTCAGACAAGTGCAAAAGGGACCAAAAAATATGGTATCCGGTTACTTTCATAGTAATTATACAGTCTCCTTAGATAATTCCTTGCACTTTTGTTTCTAGCCACCATCTTATGATAGATTGATTGCATTAATAGTCCTAATTATTCACTCTTCCCTATAGTTGCACCCTTTGTCATGTAACTTTGTAAAATCCTACTGCTCTGACTCTGGACCTCACTGTACAACTTGTCAGCAAGATGTTAGCGAATGTGATGAGGGCATAAAAGCTCCAGAGCATTGATATGAATAGGCTTGTGAACTCTTGCTCCTGTCCCATTTTCCTGAGAATAACCATTTGGTGGCTGTTAGAGATAAGAGCGTGTAGGGCGAAGTCTAGACTTCCTAGTTGTCTCAGCCAAAAGCCTTCTAAGTCAGTTATTAGACAAAGAATTGGAGACAGAGAATGAGGCCAGGCCTCATGAATTTTACAGTTGTAAATTAAGTAAATGTTCATAATTGTACACCACTGGAGTTTTGATGCTATTTGTTACACAGCATTATAATAGCAATGGATAACTGATATACTCCTTAAAGGTGGGAATTAACAAATCTGTGTTTGCTTATAGTCTCTGAGCTTCACACTGGTAAACAGGCCTGACCACATGCCCAACAAACATCTCAAACCAACATGAGTAAAACTTTCCAATTAATAAAACATCTAATAGAACTAATTCTATTATACTTTAGATTTTGGCACCACTATCATATCCAGTCAACCATCCTATTATAGAATCCAGGAGTCTTACATGCTTATCCCCTCTCCTTTATCCATCACCTCTAATGGCACAACATGCAGTCCAGGGAACAGCAGTTTGAAACTGTGGAAAAAGGTAGATGTGTGTGTGTGTGTGGTGTCCTGACATTAGATGAAATTTGCCTTTCCCCAAACATCATATCTAAAAGCTCATATGTTTTATGTTTTGTCTATTGTTTGATGAGGGATAATTTGAAATACATAATATTACACAGGAATATAATTTTGTCACAAGTCCTCCCATATATTATAGATGAAATTGTAAGAAATGACTAATTTTCTTAACTCTAATAGTTGTTTCTATAATTTAAAAAATAGGGGAAGCCGGGAAGGCTCAGTGGGTTAAGTGCTCACTTTGCAGCCCTGGGACCAAGGATCGAATCCCGGCCCCGGCCCATGTGGACCCATATGCTGAACTGGGGAGTGCCCCCAGTTTAGTTCTCACCGGGGTGAGACCCCAGCCCTGTTCCTGCCCTGTGCAGCCCCGCGCCCACCTGTGGAATGAAACTATGTGGAAAAACGAATGATGTGCAACTATGGAGACTGTTCTGGGCCCTCCCCCTTCGCTCTGTCTCTGTCTCTGTATCTCTCTCTCTCTGTCAAAAACAATAAAAATAAATCTTTAAAAAAATAATAAATAAAAATAAAATAAAAAATAAAAGAAATATTGACAAGTTTCATGATGATATGTACCCAAAAACTAAAGTTCGGGGAAAATTTTTTGATGGTTTAAAAAAGAATTTTTTTGCCTTGAATACACTTGAAAAAACACTATTTTGAAAAAGGTAAATGAAATGGCTACCAAGGTTGCATACAAGCTGAAGTGACAATGACAAAATAACGTGTTTTTCAAGCAATATAATACATATATAGGAAAGTAATTAGGCACAGCAAAGTGAATTAAAATGTGTTATACCCCCATTTGAATATGTTCAAGAATGATAGCAGAAATACTTAATTCTACTCATGGAACCTAATCAAAAGTATCAATAATCCAGAAGATGACAGAAGATAAATAAGAGAAAAAGCTGTTTGGAAGGCTGAATCTGAAAAAGAAAACCTAACAAATCTTCCTGAAAGAAAAAAAAAAAGTTAAATGTTAGTTTTTCTAAAAAGGCAAATTCCTCTAATTAAAAACTTAGAGACAAACATAGACTATCAGGATCTGTCTTTCAGCATAGCCTTAATGAGCCAGACTATGCAATCTAAATAAACTATGTTTTGTTTTGTTTTTTTATTGGAGCTCTTGTTTTTTTAAAGAAACTTCTAAACAGCTTTGCATATAAAAATATGACCTTAAACAAAAAAACACATGCATTAAGGAGGCAGCACATCATAAGCATTGAAATTTAACAAACCTGGCTTTAAAGTCTCTTTCCACCAGTTACTATTTACCCTTGATGAATTCCATCATCTCTCTGGGTTTTGGTTCTCTACTGTTCATAATGAATTTTAAAATACATTCAGTGTTGTGAACATAATATCAGGTAAAGTATGCAAAGCATTCACCACAGTGCCGAGCACATAACAAGTGCTTAATAAATATTAATTGCTACTACTATGCTTCACTTTTATTAATACTATTCTTACTCAAACTCCCCCAAATAATATAAAATTTCTTATGATCTGTAGTAGATATCTTTTATTTGTTGTCACCCAATGTCCTTTAAACTCTCTCTTTTACCTGTGAGAGTTCCCACACCGCAAATTCTGCCTCCTTTATTTTAGTAACCAAAAACATATTTCCCAACTCTCCTTGCAGTTATGGTATAGACATGCTGCCTAGATTCCAATAGAATGCAGCATGCAAGACCAATATTCAGAAGTGAGCTATGATAGGAACCAAACTGAAGGCAAGACACATGTCTTCATAATGCAGAGCACAATTTTGAAATCAGTGTAAGAAAAAGATCCTGGCACTGACAGCCACAGTGGGAAAGTTCCCAATTCCTGACAGACAAAGTATGTCACTATACAGGACAGAGCTAGCAGCTTTCTCATCTCAGTGGTGCTGTTCTAGAAGCAGTTCCTGGGAGCCTACCTCCCAGAATTATTAGTGAGCTGGAGAAATAGATTACTGCCAACCTGATATCCCTTAATAAATCTCTTTCAGGGTAATCTAACTAGAATGGATTCTGATTCTATCATTAAGAATCCTGACCCGTAGAAGTCCCACCTTGGAACTAATTTCACAAAAAGCTGTCTTGCTTGACATCTATGGATGGCAATGAGGAAAGCTCAAGAGGTGAACATTTTCATGAAGATCTGATTCTAGAAAAGAATATGGTCTTAGCAAATAGAGAGAATCCAGATTCACAGGCATGATACAAAAGAAGCCCTCAGTGTCACAGAGGATGGAAATACATAAAGACAAAGTACAGAATGCCAGTCACTCAGATCTCCCAAACTAGCCTCTGCTTTTATGCACGAGTCTTAAGAGAGAAGCTTTGA
>PVKE010015075.1:0-33985 GCA_004027555.1 Craseonycteris thonglongyai
TTAGTAAAAAAATAGATTTAGTATAATTTTCCACTGAACGTGAAAAGAAATAACGATTGAGTTTTTGTCAATGGCCTTATACCTAGTCATCAGGCCAGTCACTTTTTTTTTTAATTGTGGTAAAATACACATAATGTAAAACTTTAACCATTTTTAAATTGGAGTTCAGTGACATTAGGTGCATTCACATTGTTGTGCAACTCTTACCACTATTATCTCCAGACCTTTTTTCATTTTGTAGAGCTGAAACACCATACCTGTAACTCCCTGTTTCCCCTCCCCCAGGCCCTGGTAACCATCATTCTACTTTCTCTCTCTATTTTTCTTTTAGTGTTGTTTTATAATTTCTTGATTTATTTCATTCTTTTGTAACAGCTTTATTGAGTTATAATTGACATATAATTCACTCATTAAAAGTATACAATTGAATGATTTTCAGTATATGCAGAGTTGTACAACCATCTCTTGCAGATAAGTGCAAAATTGCAGAGTTGTGTAATCAAGTTTAGAATATTTTCATTACCTCATAAAGTAACTGTATCCTTTAGCTATCACCCCAAACCTCTCATCCTCTCAGCCTTAAGCAGTCATGAACCTACTTCCTATCTCTATAGATTTGTCAGTTCTGGACATTTCAACTAAATGAAACTATATACTCTATGGCTTATGACTGATGTACTGTAACATGTATCAGTACTTCATTTTTCTTTTTAAATTTATTAGGGTTACATTGGTTAGTAAAAATTACGTTGGTTCCAGGTGTACAGCTCTATGAGCACTTCATTTTTATGGCTAAATATTCTGTTGTATAGGTATGTGCTATATTTTGTTTATCCTTTCATCAGTTGATGGACATTTTGGTTATTTTTACCTTTTGGCAATTATGAATAATGCTGCTGTGAACATTTATGTACAAGTTTTTGTGTGGACATGTGCTTTCATTTCTCTTGGGTGTATATATAGGATTGGAATTCCTGGATCAAAGGGTAACTCTACATTTATCTTTTTGAGGAACTACCAGACTGTTTACCAAAGTGGCTGTGCCATTTTATATTCTCTGTAGCCATGAATAAAGCTCCAATTTCTAGACACTTGCCAGCTCTTGTTAAAATATCTGTCTTTTTGATTACAGCCATACTAGTGGGTGTGAAGTGATAACTCATTGTGTTTTAATTGCATTTCCCTGTTGACTAATGATGGTGAGCATCATTTCATGTGCTTATTGACTATTTGTAGTTTTTATTGAAAAATGTTTGTTCAGGTCCTTTGCCCATTTTCAAATTGGGTTGTTTGTCTTTTTATTATTATCAGTGTTCTTTATACCTATATATTCTAAATACATGTCCTTTATCACATGTATGATTTACAAGTATATTCTCCCATTCCACTTCCTTGATGGTGTCTTTTGAAGCACAGAAGTTTTTAAAATTTTGTTGGAATCTAAGTTGTCATTTTTTTCTTTTGTTGCTTGTATGGTCTTCTATCTAAAAATCCTTTGCCAAATTTAAGGTTATTAAGATTGACCCCATGTTTTCTTTTAAGAGTTTTATAGTTTTGGCTCTTACAGTTAGGTCTTTGATTCACTTCAGGTTAAGTTTTACATATGGTGTGCAGGAAGGGTTTAAGTGTATTCTTTTGCATATGACTATCCAGTTTTTGTTAGCACCATTCGCTCAAGAGACTATTCTTTCCCAATTGAGAGTCTTGGCAGTCTTGTCTTATCATTGGCCATAGATGTATAGATTTATTTCTGGAGTTTCAGTTCTATTGATTTATATGTCTGTTTTTAGGCCAGTCACACACTGTTGTGATTACTTTTGCTTTGTGGTAAAATTTTTATTTTTCAATTATGGTTGACATTCAGTATTATTCTATATTAGTTTTAGTTATACAATACAATGGTAGACATTTATATAATTTACAAAGTGGTTCCCCCAATAAGTCTAGTACCCACCTGGCACCATACATAGTTATTATGGTATTATTGACTGTATTCCCTATTCTGTACTTAATTTTGAAATTGGGAAGTGTGAGTCCTCCAGTTTTGTTTATTTCTTCAAGATTGTTTGGCTATTCTGGGTCCCTTCCAATTTCATACTCAAGTTTTTGTCTGTTTGCTCTGGCTAAAACCTCTAGTACAGTGTGGAATTAAATGACAAAAGTGGGCATCTTTTTTTGTTGTTGTTGTTCCTAACCATAGTGGGAAAGCGTCTAGTCTTTCTTCCTAAAGTATAACATCAGCTGTGTTTTTCTTGGATGATCTTTATTAAGTTGAAGAAGTTTCTTTCTATTCTTAGGTTGTTGAAATAGTAATGATTTATATCATCTATGTATTATTCATTTTGGTCATATGTGATTGAAGTTACTTGAATAATTTATAAGTGCTATAAAGTAATCTGCCCATAGCTGTGAGAAATGGTAATAAAAATGTACTCCACAGAATACACAAATGTGGTCGACCTTTTTGATGAGCAGTGCTTGATGAAAGCAGTGGATGATCAAGAGTAGCATAAAGCAGTGCACAGAGATGGTAAAATTCAAATGTAACAACTAGGGGCTCAGCAACGAGAATAATAAAAAATGTGGTTAATGGACTGTGTAACGTAATTGGTTTAAATAAAATATCTTAAAGTAACTTTTGAAAGCATGGATCCCCTCCCCTTCTTGTAAGTGAAAGCATTCATTTTCATTACTCATGTGTTCCCATTTGACTTTGTGAGTGATTACTAAATTTAATATTTGAATTTAGCCTAGTAGTTAAGAAATAACTATTTTGTTTATTAATATATTTTTTTTCTTAATTTACAGGAAAACATCTTTATGTATGGAGGCAGAATTGAAACAAATGATGGCAATGTTACAGATGAATTATGGGTTTTTAACATTCATAGTCAGTCATGGAGCACAAAAACTCCTACTGTGCTTGGACATGGTCAGCAATACGCTGTGGAGGGGCATTCAGCACATATTATGGAGTTGGATAGCAGAGATGTGGTCATGATCATAATATTTGGATATTCTGCAATATATGGTTATACAAGCAGCATACAGGAGTACCATCTCTGTGAGTTACTTTGAAAATGTAACTATATACTCTTTTCTTTATTGTTTGAGAATATTTTTATCTTTATATAAAATCTTCGTATGAATTTAGTCATAATGGTTAGCTATTTGAAATGAGAATTATAAGCCAAGAATGAATAATTTTTAATATATGCTTTTTGGTTTTGTGTTAGTTTTTGTCCTTTAATAGGTAAGTTTATCTTCTTACCCAAATGTGGGGAAATGTTACACACACAACACTCGTTTTCCAAGAATTGAGAATATTTTTAAATAATGAGAAATTCCAATAGATGGTGCTATTTCTTTGAATTTTACTTATGGATCAAGAGCTAAAACTAACTCAATCTCTTTACTATGCGTTCCATGATTTCAATATTTTTCATTTTTCAGGGTTCTGTTCCTAATCTTAATGCAATATCTCTATGTATGTATTAATCTGTTGGCTTATATAAGAGATTATAATGTGTGAAGGTGATTGGGTCAGTCTACATATGATGTATTATACTTTTAAATACTCTTCTTTGTTTTTCTCCTATTTTATTTTAAAAAATTCTTTATGAAATTTTCAAATAGTTTCAAGTCTTTTTATTTTTTATTTTTTAATTTGTCTACAAATGTATAAACCCTATAGTTTCTCCTTAAGATTCAAGAACATAGTCCTTTTTGGCTCTAGCCAGTATTATGAACTCAAGGTTTTGGCTTTTATTGTGTATAGACAACTATATATGTAACCATTTAGAATCCTTGTGCAGTCTTAATGAGAAAAGTCATTTGCAAATCACCATTAGCAGCAACAAGAGAGTGCTTGTGTGCCCAGGGGAAACCCCGCCCCCTTCTAAGTAACTGTATTCCACTGTATCCCTGCAGTCCTTGCAAGTGATCTGTTTCTTTTCCATGTTCCCAGTACAGCTGGGCGGAAAGTGGGAACATGTCTTCTTCCTGCTTGTTACTGTCATTTCCACTCTGTTTCTACTCCTTCCTGCTTTGAATCACTTAGCTTTGAATCTTATCAGACCTGTTATTTCTTCTTGTCTTCTGTTGCTTATTTGAAGGATGCAGCTTCTGGTGCACTGTCACTCCTTCCCATGTACATTAGCCAAATATTTGTATGATTTCAGTATCCACAATTAATTAATTCTTCTAATACCTGGCCCCTCAATTTTTTGATCTGTCTCCCAAAGATCTTGTTTCCTATCCTCCTCTCTTCCATTGTCATTCCTCCAGTGAATCCCAAATATCTTACTCTTCAGATGCCACTCATCTTTCCACCTTACTCCTTGTGGTACCCCAACTCTGAGAATTCTTTAAGCTTACCTACGTGTTTACATGCCCCAGAACCTTTAGCTCACTGAGCCTCCTTTCAGTTTTTCACCATCTCTTCCTCTGTCCTGTCCATGTTTCAAAACTTACCAATCTTTAAGTTCATACTCTTCAATTTCTCTTCCAACTCTCCATTTTTCTCTCTTTAAACTTCCAACACTTCCTTCTTAAAACATCCTAACTCTCACTTGATGACCTTACTTATTATTTTACTAAGAAAATGGAAGTGATCTAAGAATTTTTACTGATGGAAACCAATTGTAATGGTTAATAAGCAATTCTGTATTGAACAAACTTGCTTATCTGCATTATTGTCATAACAAACATGATAGCATAGAAGCCAGTGTGGCTGTCATTCTAATTTTTCAGATGAGCCCAAGAGTTATTGAAGCAAGAGTTACAAATTTTCTATGTATTAGTAGAAAGACTGTATTATTTTTTTGATTTTGCAATTAATTTTAGTTTTATTATAATGTTCAAGGAATGTTATAGCTATTATTTCCACATTTTGTAATTTATTGAGATTTTCTTTGTAGTCTAAATTTTATAAATATTCTGTAGGCACTTGAAAAGGAGGCAAATCCTATAATTTTAAGGTATGGCATTTGATATATGAGAGCTGTCCAGGAAGTATCCAGCTATGTGACCATTCTCATTATATTGACAATGGCGGGATTTTTTTCTGGACAGCCTATATATCTATGATCTACTTTATTAACTATACTGTTTAGATCTTCTAGTCCTTATTGATATTTTTGTATTTGATCTATTGTGCTCTGAAAGTTAATGTCTAAAAAGTTTATTTTCTTCCTTTCTTTTTTTTTATTTTGTATATTCCAGAATTTATGCTTTATGGAAGCTGCTATTATAGATTTTCATAACTTTCATTTTTATTGCATATTGTATCTTTTAAAGTTATGAAGTGCTTTGCTTGTTTAATGTATTTTTACCTTAGTTCAATCTTGTTTTATATTAATATTATGGTTCTTGGTGGGGTTTTTTTTGTTTTTTGTTTCTTTTTGGTTGGGTCAGTCTTTTCCAGGTATACTTTTGCCCATTTCTTTATTATTAATTTTTCATAATCACTTTGTTTTTCATATATCTCTTTTACACAAGAGAAATTTGGATTTGACTTTGCGATCCCATCTGGTTTTTGTACATATTTTTAACATACTTTGTGTTTTTAAGAGTCACTCTGTTGTCTTTTTTTTTTTTTAATTTACGTGTCTTCACATGTTTAAGGGAGAGTGAGGTTCATTTCTTTTTGTGGGAATGAGTGTTCTAGTTTTGAGATCTGCCACCTTTAGACTTCTTCCACACTCCTTGTTTCTCGTCTGTTAATATAGATAAAGGACCGCACAGTAAAAATTGTTAAGAGCAGAGGTCATATCTTTTGTATCTTTGTATTATCAGTGACTAACTTAGAGCCTGCTACATAGTGGACTCTCATAACCGGTTACATTTTTTTTTTCAGGGTTATTTACAAACACAGAAATGTATATGTAATAAAGCTTTAATTTAATCTACAGAAAGACCAGTCTTACACCAATGCCTAACATCTAGCATAGTAACTAGCACATATTTAATTAATTGTTTCTTGATTAAATGAACTTGTTAGAATTAACTTGTTGGTTAATTGGGTGATATGTTAGTTATACTTTTGACTACTGGTTGAAGCTCATGATGTATCTTCTTCTCAAGTACATGATTTATCTTCTTTCTCTTACAGCATCAAACACTTGGCTTGTTCCAGAAACTAAAGGAGCTATTGTCCAAGGTGGATATGGTCATACCAGTGTGTATGATGAAATAACAAAGTCCATTTATGTTCATGGGGGCTATAAAGCATTACCAGGCAACAAATATGGACTGGTAGATGATCTTTATAAGTATGAAGTTAACACTAAAACTTGGTGAGTAGATTAGGCAAAAGTATGATAAGAAAATTTGTTACTGTTGTATTTTGTATGTGTATAATGGTGGTGTTTATTAAATGTTTTCAGGGACACATTCTTGGCCTTTTCCCATCTTAATTCCATTTTGTTGCAAAGTCACAGAATAATACATTTTCTGTGTAGCCATCATTATTGTAAACGATCGACTTTAAAATGATTTCTGATCCTGTAGATCTACTTACCCTGTATACATTAGTTATATTTATCAGTGCTGATAGTACATTTAATAAGACAAGCAATTTTGCTTACTAAAATAACTTTTAGCTTTGTTATTATCTGGCTTGGGATTTGTTCTTTTTTGCACTCATATTTTATTGTTATTTGTAAATTTTAAAAGCATTTCTTTAGTTTCATTATCTCATTTCCTATGAAATACAAAGCTTCTGGCATTTAGATAGATTTTTCTCTTTAGTTGTACACTGTACATTACATCTTGTACTGGTCTTCTCATAGGCATATACAAGAGTTTCTTGAGGGTATGTACTTAATGAAATGGCTGTGTCTGAGGCTATTCGCATCTTCAAATTTATTACATTGTTGCCTAATTGTTCTACAAGTGACTGGTATGAGTGTCCCTGTTTCTTCATATTCCCACAAACACTTGGTAATTGTGAGGATACTTCCCTTTTGCCAACTCAATGGATGTAAATGATATTTTATTGGTATTTTAATGTACATACCCTGATTACTGTTGTGAATAAGCGTCTCTTTCTATTCGTTTGCCATTAGTGTTTCCTGTTTAGTGAATTGCCTGTTTGTAACCATAATGCTCTCTTTTTGTTTGGAACATAATTAATTTTTTATTTATTGATTTTTCTAGGTTTATTGAGTTTTAAAATGGAATTTTGTGTACTCATTTCCCTTTGTAAAATCTGAGAAATAATTCCTTTATTATTTTAAGATATTGCATATTTTTAAACTTTTAGCATGAAATTACTTTATGTATTTAAATGAAATAGTTTTCTACCAAATTGTGATTTGTTCTGCCCTCTTTACTTTCAAAAATATATTCTAATTTTTACTTTATTTGGAGAAAGAATTATGGAATTAAAATTTAATTAAATTAAATTTAATTAAAATTAAAATTGTTTTTAGTCTAATAAAATGCCATAATACACTTTATATTTTTTCTAAACATTAAAATTAATAATTTTTTTGTTTTATACAATTTATGCATTGCATTTTATTTTCCATTTTAATCTTTCTAACATTCTTACTGATTTTTCGCTATGATAACAAGATAAATTGTGGCATAGTGATTAAGGCACTATTAATTTTCTTAACATATTTTTGCATATATTGCAGATATGATTCATATCAAAAAGTAAAAGATAACTGCTTCTGCATTAAAGAGGCAGCATAGTTCACAGTAATAATAATGAGTGTAGCAATGCTCAGGGAAGGATCCTTATAGAAGTGGATGGGTAAGAGTATTATCTCAATAAATAAACGTGGGTATTATTTTAATAAAATAAAAAAGAGAGAGTTGTTGTTCACCACTTGAATGAAATTTGTTCAGATTTTACGTGCTTACCTACCTCAAAATTTTTCATGGTGAACTTTTACGTAAAAAGATACAATGGTCGTTCTTGGCAATTTTAGCATATGCACCAGAAAACATTGTATACTTATTTCTTATGAGAATTTAATAAAATAACTTGTAAATTATTTTGAGGCCCTCATTAGATATCTCCTTTACTATTTTGTAATTACCACTTGTATTTCTCAATCCCTTCACCTTTTTACCTGGTCCCTTAGTCCCCCTCCCATCCAGTAGCCAGATATTTGTTCTTTGTATCAATGAGTCTATTTCTGTTTTGTTTATTTATTTTGTTCTTTGGATTCCATATATAAGTGTAATCATATGTTATTTGTCTTTCTCTGTCTGATTTTCACGTAGCATAATACCTTCTAGGTCTACCCATGTTTTTGCAAATGGTAAGATTTTATTGTTTTTATGGCCTAGTAATATTTTATTGTATATATGTACTACCTCTTCTTTATCCAGTCGTCTATTCATGGGCAGTTAGGTTGCTAACTTAGCTATTGTAAATAATTCTGCAGTGAACACAGGGATACATATATCTTTTCAAATTAGTATTTTGGATTTCTTTTTTTTTTTTTTTTTAAGATTTATTTTTTTACTGTTTTTGACAGAGAGACAGAGAGACAGAAAGAGAAGGGGGAGGGCCCAGAGCACTCTCCATAATTGTACATCATTAGTTTTCGATATAGTATCACTTCACAGGTAGGCGCAGGGCTGCGCAGGGCAGGAACCAGTTCAGCGGCCTCCGACCTGGGGCCTGGCAAGAACCAAACTGGGGGCACATCCCAGTTCAGCATATGGGCCTGTATGGGCTGGGGCTGGATTTGATCCTAGGACCCCAGGCCTGCAAGACAAGAGCTCAACCCGCTGAACCATCCCGGTGTCCCCTATTTCGAATTTCTTTGAATAAATGTCCAGAAGTGAAATTGCTGGTTCAAAAGGTAGTTATATTCTTTATTTTTTGAGGAGCCTCTAGTCCATTTTCCATAGTGGTTGCACCAATTTACCATTCCACCAGCAGTGCATGAGGATTTCTTTTTCTCTATATCCTCACCAACACTTGTTTTGGGGTTTTACATTTTAAAAAATGCAGGTAAAATTATCAGTGAGCCCTAAAATGATATTTTCTGTTATCTTTAAAGTTTGTAGTATTTTTAAAGTTTTGATGATTTCTGTTAGTATATTTTTGAAGTTTGCTATTATAGATGGATTATAGTATGCATCAGGTTTCTCAAATGTTATGTTATTTTAAAATACCACTATTATGGGTTCATTGTAAATTGAAAATTTTTGCCACCTTGGAGCTGGTTTTATTTTTTAGTAGATATAGTTTAGTAAAGAGGCTACTTTATTAAGCTTAAGTGTGTGTTTGGAGGGACTTTTTTTTTTCTTGATGGAATGGATGATTTTAGACTGTTATTTCCGTGGAGAAAAATTAGGAGTTACATCTTTTTAAGACCTCAAAGAACTATCAAGGAAGTGAGAATCTGTGGGTCATGATCTAGGAGAGGTAGAGTGTAAAGGTAAGATTGGCATTTTGTAGTTCTGTTCTTGAGACAATTATAAATCCTGGTAACTCTCTGAGAAACTGAGCAGAGTTAGGGCTAAGATTGGATTTCTAAGTGTGCTGAGGAAAAGGGGCCTTGGTACACACTTGAGGATTTAGTTTGGTCTCTGCAGTGCTGAACCTACTAGTGAGGGTAAGCCCACCTTTGAAGCATCACATTCTTTCATTATGGATTATGGTGATCTCCTCATAGTCTAACTAGATGACAAATCAAAAATAAATTCCTCTTGAGGAAACTAATATCACACAGAGCCTCACATTACTTCTTCAGTACATCATATGCAATATCTAGTATAAGATTAAGAAATACTAAGGCTTAGAAAAATACAAGCTATGAAAAAAATAGCCATTGGAAACGTATCTATAGGACAGTGGTGTTTTCAGACAAGAACTTTAAAATAATTAGGATTTTTTTTCAAGGAGTTAAACTGTAAGGTAGAAAATAGTACCAAACAACTAGCAACTTTTACTAAATAATCAAATGGAGGTTATCAAAAAGAAAAACATATTAAATGAATCAAGAATTCTTTGGATGTATTTACCAGTACGTTAGACACATCGGAGGAGAGAACTTGTGAAATAGAAGAAGATAGGTCAGAAGGAAATAACCATACTGAAATATAGAAAGAAAAAGAATGAAAAATTGAAGAGTTTCTAAGTGACAGGTGGAAATGGTCTAACATGATGTAATTGGAGCCCAGCAGAGGAATCAGAAAAGAATATACAGCACTATTTGAAGTCTCTGTAATTGGGAATTTTAAAAAATGACAAAAGAGATGAAGCTACAATTGAAGAAGTTCTGTGTGCCCCAAGGAAGATATATACAAAGAAACTTACACTTAGAAATATCACAGTAAAACTAATGAAATCCCAAAGAGGAAGAGAAAGATTTTAAAGCAACCAGAGGCGGGAAAAGGCATATTTCCTTTACAGGAGCGACACTAAGATGGACATCTGATTTCTTAACTGAAGAAATGGATTCTAGGTGACATGGTATTTTCAAATGGCTGAAAGAAAATAATCAGTCTAAAATTTTGCACCGAGTAAAATACCCTTAAAAAATGAAAACAAAATAATGATGCTACATCTGGTTACATGAGATGATTCTTTTCCCCTAGCTTCTTACATTTAATATAATGGGAGTTATTTTTACATTAAAAATTTCACAGCTATTTTGTTAACTTACTGAATTTTTGTGATTTCTCTAAAACTTAGCTGCCAGAGGTTTTGGAAAGTGAAACAGGACAATTTTATAAATATGTTATTGCTTAACTTACATTTTAGTAATTACTGATGAACATCTATTCAAGTTCATCTTTGCTTATTTCTCTGCATAATGAGTGTCGAAATCTTTTCAACAAAAATTGTTGAAGTTGTATCAAACACTGTGTTGGGAATCATCCCCCGAAGACGTTCTCAGTAAGGGAGACATATAACTTAAAAAGTTAACTGTACAAGGATATGGAGGAAATAATAGAAATATACACATAATAAGGAAGTAGTACAAATAGATTTATTAAAATGAACATAATATATAGGCAAAATGATTCTTGTCGTTATCAATAGCATAATATGTTTGGAGGTTGATCATTTAGAGAAATACCTCTATAGCTTTACCTTTTAAGATAATTTTGAGATGTGTAGTACTTATTTTTTCATAGTGCTCTTTTATAAACTTGGAAATATTGCACATGGACAAAAGACTATATGAAAGCATACATACATAGTTTCAGAACAATAGTGAAGTAAACACCCTACCTACCTGAGCCAAGAAAGAGGACGTTACAATACCCCGAGAAGCCCTCTTATGCCTCCATGTTGGCATTCTCTTCATTTTTCCCCAAGAGGTAACCACTATTCTTTATGTTGTGTTAATGACCTTCTTGCTTTACATTACAGGTGTTTTGCCTTTCTATGTGTGTTTGCAAGCAAACTATTCATTTACTTTGTTTTTGATTTTTGCATGTATTGTTTAACATTGTATGCTGTCCTTAGCTTTTTAAAACTCTGTGTTTTGGAGATATATTTTAATAAGGAGAGGCAGGCAATAAAATGGGGATAAGTAAAATGTATTTTAAATGGTGTTAAGTGCTATGGAGGAAAAAGAAAGCATGGATGGAGGATAGGGAGTTTTAGGTTGTTATATTTAAATAAGGTGATCAGAGAAGATATCACTGAGAACACATTTGAATAAAGACCTAAAAGCATTTAGAGAATGAGTCATGCCAGTATCTGAGGGGCAGGTCTTCTAGGCACAGGGAAAGCTAGTGCAAAAGCCTTGTGATAGGAATATGTTTATCATTTGAACTAGCAAGAAGGCCAGTATAACTTGAGCAGAGCATCTTAGAGTGAATAAACGTAGTGAATAAACTTAGAGTGAATAAACGTAGAGTGGTAATTGGGAATCCTTTCATATAGAGTTTAGTGTTCTTTCTTAAGGATTTTGACTTTTACTCTAATATGAGAAGCTAATGGAGGGTTTTGAACTAAGGTGTGAGATGTTCTGACTCAGATTTCTACAGAATCATTTTGCCTGTTGTATTGTGATTATGATACAAGAGCAGAAGCAAGAAGACCATCTGGGACCAAGGAGGCAATGTGCAGGTGATGAGAACTGGTTGAATTCTGAATATATTTTCAGGTTAGAGCCAGCAGACGTTGGATAGACTAAGGGTTTGGAAACAGAGTGGAAGAGATAGAACTGAAAGATGAACGAGGCTTTTGGCTAGAAGATTTGAAAACATGGAGTTGGCATTAATTGAGATGATGAATTTTGTGGAAGGAGTAGTTTTGGTGTGGCACAAGATTAGAAGCTCAGTTTTAGATATATTTAATTTGAGATACATATTACACATCCTAATGAATGTGTAAAATAGGTGGCCTGATACTGGAGTTTGAGGATCTGGTAACTAATTTTCTGGTCAGAGAGAGAGGGATAATCAGTCAGAAAAGGACATTGAGAAGAATAAGTTAATGAGTTAGCAGGAAAACCAGGGAAGTGTGGTGTCATAGAAGCCAAGAATGTGTTCTAAAGGAGAAAGTTTGTCAGAAGCTGTGATCGGTGAAGTAATATGAGAATTGAGAAATGATCCTGGGATCCAGCAAACAGGAGTTTTTAGCTGACCTTGATAGGAGAAGTTCCAGTGAAGTGGGAGAGTGAAATTCTGATTCGCATGGATTTTTGTCAGGATAGGAGAAAAGGAATTGGAGGAAAGTGCTTACAAGTTTTTTAACACATTGCGTAAGGATCACAAGAATCTTTGTTTTTTCTGAGCCATGCATTAAGGACGGGTAACGAGAATTCTCGTTTTTACACTTGACCTTTTATTTTTTGCAAGATTTATTTAATTAATTAGGTTTGTTTGATATATAACGAGCAAATATTATCAATGGATAAATTTACGTGAGTAAGTACAAAAAATTTCATTGAAAAGTTATAAATAATATGGAAGCAATAGCATTTTAAAGAGAAGAGTTCATTTCAACGTGGTCTCATTTAAATACCTGCCAGAACAGAGGGGTATGAGGGTTTTAAACCCTGCTGTATGCAACATGTTTTAAGTTTAGTTGTAAGGGAAGCAGAGATATAGGATAATGAAGGGTAAGGGAGGTAGAAACAAGAGACGTTTCTTGTTTTTTAAGTTTGGAGGAATTATGTTTCCAGATAGAAAAGATCAAGAAGACATGAATGAATCAAGGGGATAGCTACTAGAAGCATAGACATTTTATTCTCTGGGCTAGGAGAGAAAGCTGGTGATATGAGTGCAGTTGTAGCTACATGGGTTGACGAGCTCATGAGAGCTTGTAAAAATTTTGATACTTTTTATATTTTTAGTGAAATAGGAAGTGAAGTTAGTAAGGAGTGAGAATTGGGGACATTTATTGGAAGACTGAAGTTTGACCAGAGAAGATAAGGTATGAAGTGGTCATTTAGGAAGGAGGAAGAGTGAATGGTTAAGGGTATGGTAGGATTGCTGGCAGAATTGTCCTGCTCTTCCTGTGGGAACATAGGTCCTTTAAAATTTTTTTATTCCATTATATTTGGGATAAACCAGTTTTTGCTGTTAGGAACAATTATTGTATAAATGTTTATACTTAGTTTTCTGTTGTTTCATATGCAGGTTTCTCTATGCTATTTACTTAATAAATATTTAGTCATAGGGATCATTGTCATGCTCCATTTTACCCAACTATACTCCCGATAGTTTACTAATTTGCATTCCCACCAGTGGTGAATGGGAGTTCCCTTTCCTCTACAAACTCTCCAAAATTGGGTGTAGTTTGATTTTTGAAGATATTTTTGCCAACGTAATAGATATGAAATTGTGTCCCATTTTGGTTTTAATTTGCATTTTCATGATCACTAATGAAAAGGAACGTCTTTTCATGTTTTTTTTTGCCCATATTTCTTTCTTCTTTGAAATGCTCCTTACATTTCTGCCCATTTTATCCTGTTAGTGGTTTGTGTATACTTTTTTGATATTCTTTGGGACTTTTATTGTTTAGCGAACATTTTCTCTCCCAGAATGTGGATTTTCATTGTGCTGTTTGTATGATATTTGATGAACAGAACTTCTTAATTTTAATATAGAAGTGGTGAAGCTTTTCTTTTATGAGTTGTTCTTTGTGTCTTGGTTAAATAATACTTCCGTACTTCAATGTTTTTTATGTTTCCCTCCAAATGTTTTTATAGTTTTGCCTTTCACACTTCATTTTTAATCCAACTAGGTAGAGAGCCATCATCATTATCATCATTATTATTATTATTTTAAATGTGGATATCCAGTAATCTCAGAACCATTAACAAAAGGTCCATTCTTTTAATGGCCCACATTACTAAAATGTTTGTTAGAATTATTCCTAGGTGTCAATAGTTTATATGATTTTCTAAATGAAATTGGTATTAGTTGTTTTCTAAGACTGTAATAACAAATTACCACAAATTTGATGGCTTAAAACCACAGAAATTTATCCTCGCATAATTCCATAGGATAGATATCTGAAATCAAGGTGTCAGCAGGCCCATGTGCCCTCCAAAGGCTCTCAGGAAGAATCCTGCCTTGACTTTTCCTGCATCTGGGAGCTCCTGGCAATCCTGGGCATTCCCTGGTTGTGGCTGCATCTGTTCATCTCTGCCTCTGCTTTCACATGGCCTCTTCTTTGGTTTGTCGGTGTCTTCACATGGCCTTACAAGGACACCAGGCATTGGATTTAGGCTCTACCCTAATCTAGTAAGACCTCATTTTAACTTAGCTAATTACATCTGCGAAGACCCTGTTTCCAAATAAGGTCACATTCTGAGGCTCAGTGTGGACATGAATTTTGGAGGGACCCTGTTCAACCAGTACATTATCTTGTTGTTTTTTTTTTCTTTATGAATTAATATATGGAAATGCAATTGACCTTTGTAGTACTTTATATCAAGCTTGTCCAATCCATGGCCTACAGGCTGCATGTGGCCCAGAAAGACTGAATGCAACCCAGTACACATTTGTAAACTTTCTAAAAACATGAGATTTTTTTTCACAATTCTTTTTTAAGCTCATCAGCTGTCGTTACTGTATTTTATGTGTGGCCTAAGACAAGTCTTCTTCTAGTGTGGCCCAGGGAAGCCAAAAGAGTGGGCACTCCTGCTTTATATCTAAGTTCCTGTATTTTAGTAATTTATGTATAGATATTTTTCAGTTATTTATAGTTAGATCAGTTTATATGCAAATAATGGCAGTTTTTGTTTTTTTGTGTGGATCTTATGGCTTTATATTTTTCAGCAACAACCTCTGCTTAATGTTGAAAAGAAGTTGTGATAACTTCTAAGGCATCTATTATTACTCCTGAGCTTTAAAGAAATGTTTCAGTGTTTTTACTGTGGGTTGTATAGATATTGTCATTAAGAAAGTTCCCTTTTACCTGGTTTGCTAAGGGTTTTTATAATGAAGGGATATGGGATTTTATTAAAGGTATTTTTTGGGGGATGATTATCTGATTTCTCAAATAATGTGGAAAATTACATTAATTATTTTATTATCTCAATATGGGTTAAGTCAAACTTAGTAAAAATGTATTACTTTTCTTTTTGTTTTTGTTTGCTAATATTTTGACAAGCATTTTTGCATTGATGTTAATATGTGCATTTTGTAAGTGGTTTTCTTGCATATTCTTGTCATTTCTGTGCTGCGAAGGTTATACTAGGCTCAAAATGAGTTGAGATAAAATTCATATAATTTAAACTTCTTTATTTTAACCATTTTAAAGTGTACAAGTCACTAGGTTTTAGTATATTCATAATGTCATGCAGCCATCTTCACTAATTCCAGAACATTTCTATCACCCCCAAAAGAAATCCTATACCTTCCTGTACTCTCTTGGTCCATCTCCTGAACTTGACTAATTTACTGTCTGCCTCAGTAGATTTGGCTGTTCCAGATATGTATTTCAATAAATGGAATATACAAGCTGTGACCTTTGGTCAAACAAAGATCATATATTTATGTAGGTCTGTTTCTTTGCTAGCGTTTGGTATTGGCGTTTTGAATTTTAGCCATCCTAACAGATGTGTAGCGGTATCTTATTATTGTTTTAATATGTAATGCCCTAATGACATGATGTTGAGCATCTTTTCTTATGCAGATTTTGCCCTCTGTGTGTGTGTATGTATATATATATATATATTTTGACAGAGAGAGACAGACAGAGGGAGACAGAGAGAAGGGGGAGGGCCCAGAGCAGTCTCCATAGTTGGCATTAGTTTTCCATATAGTTTCATTCCACAGGTGGGCGCAGGGCTGCACAGGGCAGGAACTGGGCAGGGAGCCTCACGCATAGGCCCCGGCAAGAACTGAACTGGGAGCACATCCCAGTTCAGCATATGGGTCCATGTGGGCCGGGCCTGGGATTCGATCCTTAGGCTCCGGGGCTGCAAAGCGAGCATTCAACCCACTGAGCCATCCCAGCTTCCCCTAATTTTATTTTTGTTATGGCTGATATTAACATCTGCTAATTTACTCTTTTTTAAATATCTCATGTCTTCTTGTTACTCTGCTCCTTTATCGCTTTTTTTGCATCATATAAATATTTTCTAGCATAACATTTTAATTTCTGTGATCAAAAAAACATAATTGAATTATTTCCTTAGTGTTTGTTCTAGGACTTGTCATATATATATCTTAACTTAGAATATACTTTAGATTTATATTAACTTGATTCCAGTGAAATATAGAAACATTACTCTTACACAGATCTACCTCATCTTCCCTCTTTTCTTGTGGTAACATAGCTATATATAGATAGATGTGTAAAACATATATATGTTGCAAACTCAAATATATATTCTCATATCTGTTAGTTTATATACTTCTAAGTTTTCTAAAGAGATTAAGAGTAGAGAGGAAAGCATATATATTTATGTCAACTCGTTATTGAATATTTTTGGGTTTTTTTCATTTGTTCCTATTGATTTGAGTTACTATTTGCCATCATTTTCTTACTTCATCAGGGCTTTGCTTCTATTCATCACTTTGTTTTGTTATTGTCAAATATATTATATTTCTATGTTATAAACCCAACAATGCAATTATAATGTATATTGTTTTATAACAACTGTTTTTCAAATTTATTAGGAAAAGAAGGGACAGGAAATAAGCATTGTTTTAGAATGATATGATTTGCTAACACTCTGGACTAAAATAGTTGATGGAAGACTAAATATCTTCATTTAGTATCTTGTCAGGCAGATGCGTTCTTTAATTCTTTGCACATACTTATGACATATTTGTAATGGCTGCTTTGAAGTCTTTTTCACTTTATCTTACATCTGGGTCCTCTCAGAAGCAGTCCTGTTGCCTCGTTTTATTCCTGTGTATGGGTCACACTTTCTACTTCATTGCATGTCAAAATTTCCCTTGAAAACTGGACATTTTAGCATTGTAGCAACTCTGGGTCCTGACTTTTCCTCCCTCTCTGGCTGGGACCGTTGTAATTTTATTTGTTTTGTGACATGACTGAACACTTTCAGTGAAGTCTCTTTCCTCCTCTAAATGTATCTCGTGTTGCTCCTGCAGCCGGGATTGGGGTGGGAGTGAGGCACACAGCCACCCTGCAATGACTGTAATCTCAGCAGGGCTCTGACTTTTTCCTCTGACCTCTTTGGTAAGCTGTCTGCCTGTGTTACAACCACCAGGTAGCCTCCATGAACTGCTGACTGGTTGCTCTATTATTTTCAGCAATGCTCTGAGGCATAACTTGCTCCACTTTGTTTGAATTCGTTTTCAGTCCTTCTCCAAGGGTTGTCTCTGAAGCCAGTTTTTGAGTATCTCCTAATTGCTCACCACCAAATGCTGCATTGTTTTTGAGGGTTCCCTTAAGGTTTGAAGTTTCCCACCCTCTGTTCTATAGAAAGTCAGTTCTCAGGGAAGAGCTTTGGAGCTCTCCTGTTTGCAGCATGTGTCTCTCTGTAGGGGAAACCTCTGCCCCAGTGAGGAATTGTAGGTGGGGTTAGTGGCCTGTCCCTCTTGGAGTGTCACTGTTGGTTTACGTGCAGGGCACTGGGTGGGGATGGTGGCCTTTCTCTTCTCAGATTGCCTCTTTTGGCCAGGAGAACTCTGTCCTGTGAAGAAGGTGGGCGAAGACTTTATGTCCCTTGTGCTCTTAGCCCACTAGGCCTGGCATGTAGCTTCTACCCTATCTATCACTGGGGGCCGGGCAGCGAATGGGCACTCAGACCTCTCATGCTTCCTATTACATAAATAGAGCTTCTGCCACCCAGAGCAGGGGGCATGAGACATACTGGCAGCCTGCTGCTTCTGGTTAGATATCTGCTTGGGGTGAACTTCAGTCTGGCTGAAGTGGGTGTGTGTTGGGGGGCTGTGGGGAGGAGGATGGGAACAGGTAATGAGTTAGATGTCATGGACTACTGCTGTTCTTACTGAAATTGGTAGATATTCTTGAGTAAATAGTTACTTGTTGCCCTTAGTAAAAAATTTTTAGACTCTAAATCATTGTTCCTTTCCTGCAGGGAGTGTTTATGGAACTCCTTAGAAGGCTGCTCCATATTCTTTAAGCAATAATTGGTATTGTAACATAATCCATGGCCTTTGAGATACTATATATCTCAAGTATATATGCCTTTACTTACTATAAAGACCTACTATGTTTACATTCTGATTATTTTTTTGTACCAAGAATTTTTTAAAGAGTATTTATAAAGCATTGATTCCTATTGTCCATATTGTCATACACCTTTATTATATGTCAGTTCATTCAGGTAAAATAAAATTGTGAGAATATATTGGTAGTATTTTCTCTCAGAGTTACACTTTAATTAAAAGAACATGTACTATTTTTAATGTTTCTCAAAAATGCATTGTGATTTTTAGTTATATGTAACATACGGATGTATTTTAAAAACAATCTTTAGCAAGAGAATGTACAAATGAATATAAATTCTGATTCCATTTTGTAAAGTACGAAGATACAAATCTTTGCTTATTAGAATCAGAATAGTAGCTATTATATATATATATATATATACACATATATATATTTACACACATACTTACATATATATATATATTTAAAATTGAGTGCTGGTTACTTAGTTGTGTTCATTTTGTGATTTTAGACTTATGATAAGTGCACATTTGTGTATGTTATATTACATTTTAAGAGTTAAAAAGTATATTAATATTATGGGATTCTTGTGAGTTATATAGTTTTAACTGAATACAGTTCTAAGTAAATTTATTATATTTAATTTTTATTTACTATGGTATTTAAAACTGATAATATTGTTCCTCTCTTAAGATATAAAGAGTTGTTTCCTACTTTTATAAATCAAAACAAAATTCAAATTATTATATAACCATTAGCAATTATGTTTAATATTGTGTTTCTTCAAAGCATTTTAGGGTATATGAATCTGGAATTTAAAAAAAAAAATGAAGTTTAGAGGCCATATATATTTTTTAAAATATTGAAGTTTAGAGGACATTTATGTTTAAAAATGAAGCATGTTATTTGAAAATTCCAAGGAAGACTCTATATGCAAATTAGGTCCTTTATATAATATATATAAAATCAGGGAGGTTTTTTTATCTTTTGTAATACATTTTTAAATTTTATCCTGTAGGACTATTTTGAAAGAAAGTGGGTTTGCCAGATACCTTCATTCAGCTGTTCTTATCAATGGAGCTATGCTTATTTTTGGAGGAAATACCCATAATGACACTTCCTTGAGTAACGGTGCAAAATGTTTTTCTGCCGATTTCCTGGCATATGACATAGGTATGTATCTGTTAGGATTGTACAAAGTAGGAAATATCAGAAATTTTTCATGTAGAGTTTCTCAAATACATTACTTGATAGCATGTGTATATATCATTTTAGAGAGACAAATTCAGTGACTCAAATTAAGCATAGTGGTAGTACAGGGCCAGGAGAATAGATGAATCAGGGTGGGTTGGTATTGACAAATCTGAGTTTAAATGTCCTTTTGAAGGCGTTATTTATCATATCTCTACAGGAACACTACATTAGTCTATTTTGTTTGACTGTTACCATTAGTTTTGATAATGGGTAGATATAAAGAACTATCAAATTATACAAATTACAAGTAGTAGTAATGCAAGCATTTAAGCATTTTTGATTTAGTGGGGATGAGAAAAGATGCATTTAAATTAAACTTATCAGATGCAATTACTTGGTATAGGAAGCTGATAGAACTAGAGAAATGAATGGAGAGAAAGTTGAGCTAAAGAATAAAATTTGGAACTAAATGGAAACCCAGAACTAGGAATGGAAGTAACTAAATAACCTTTTCAGAGAACCAGAAATACAGTGCATTAATGCAATTCACTTAATTTTAAATGTGCTATCTATGGACCTATAAATATCTGAATATTACATGGATATATTTGTTGAATTTATGCAGTAGACTATAGTGAAAGCATTTCTTCTCTGTATGTCATATTATAGGTAAAATGTAGCTGCTATTTAAAATGTATTTAGCAGTACTTTAGACTACCCTTTATTGATGGTGTAAAGTAATATACCAGTTTTTTAAGTTAAGAGACATTTTGATGAATAAAAATAAGAGACCAAACAATAACACATTTAGTAGATGTAAGAAGTGTATTTTTGCTATTAAACATCATAGGTAAAGACACATAATATACTTTGGAAAATTATTTCAAGTGGCAGCATATAAATAAAGTTATAACTTTTACTAAGCTCTGATCTTTATACTATTTTATGTTTGTTTGGAAGAAAATTTCTAGTAATAAAGTTAAGCATGCTTTTTAATTCTAAATGATAAACGTCTGTCTATGAGTAATCATGAAAAAGAATCCACTGCCTTTATGATTTTTAGAACCTAAATGAATATTTAC
This sequence comes from Craseonycteris thonglongyai, assembly GCA_004027555.1. Classification (NCBI taxonomy): domain Eukaryota; kingdom Metazoa; phylum Chordata; class Mammalia; order Chiroptera; family Craseonycteridae; genus Craseonycteris; species Craseonycteris thonglongyai. The sequence continues at coordinate 20,833 of PVKE010015075.1, forward strand.
TTATTGAAATAGTATTTTGAAGTGATGATTCATGATGAAAATGGGATCCCTCTACTTATTACAAGCTTCCATTGCCAGTCTGGGGCTGTTGACATACTGTTTGCCTCCGGTGATCAGACAGTAAGCTTAGTTCTCTGGAGGTAGATGAAAGTTTTGTTTTTCTTATAAGAATATAATCCTAGGAAAAGTGTAGGATTTTGTTGTTATTGTTAAAAATCTATAAAGTGAGATTTTGAACTTTTGCAAAGATTCTCTCTGGAGCTGACCCGATTTCTATATTTAGTGAAGAAATTTAATATTGAGATATTTTAAAATTCACATATTGGGAATTTATTTTTATTTTTTCTATTTTGTTCATGGTTATCATATTTTAGGTGTTATGTGTAAAAATATCTTACTGAGGTGAAAAAACATTAGTGGCATTAGAAAAAAGAGGACAGAGAGAAAGAGAGGAAGAGACCAGATTATCTTCATTGTAATTACTATTCTTTATTAGGTGTCTTCTGAGAGCTAGGTACTATACTAAGGGCTAAGGGCTTTATACACAACATCTGTAACCTAACGAGGTGTTAGTAAACTCATTTCCAAAATATTAAGCAGAAGAGAATGAAATTAACTTGCTCAAAGGCATGCAGGTAGTAAGTGGTAGATCTAACTTTTGTTAGACTTTTTACTTGACTACACTGTGCTATTTGGTTAGGTCCTTTGTATGTTCTTAATTTTGGCAACAAATTGTCAGAATCAGCTCTCTTTCCATCACCATATATTTGATGCCCCCTCCCTATTTTCCCACCTCCCCGCTCTCCCACCTCCCTTCCCCTTTATGTTTAGTAGTGTCTTAATGCTGTGGAAAGATAAAAGCAAATATCACTTTCATTTTTAAGCAAATTGTTCAGATTGAAGGATGAATAATTTATTTAAAACAGTTTATATTTTAACAGGCTCTTTTTTTTTTCCCTGTGCTAACACTGACAACAAAAACGTAATACAACCATGCAACTCAACGTGGAGTAAATGTTTTTCATTTCCTGTCCTTTGATTATTTCTGCGCCATTCCCAATACCCCCCACCCCCAACCTGTATATGTTCTCCCTGGTTTGTAGCATTAAGTGTTAGAATATTTTTCTGGAAAAAGTGTTTTTTATATTTTGGGGAATGCTTTCCAAAATAATTGTTCTTATGCTGTTCATTTTGTGGAAATGCAATCATTGCATAATGAACCAACCATAAAATAGATCTGTTTTTGAAAAAAAAGTTCATGTTGCTGATTTTTCTCTTTAGTACAGTACACTAGGATTTTTACGGCATATTTAACTGGAAAGTACCTGAACACTTAAACTGATGGTTTTGTGTTGTATCATTAAAAAATAGGAATGTCTGTGCTAACACTAATTTTTCATTTCTATAAAATGTGCTATGTCGGCCTTACTGCTATAGTACATTTTATATAGGGAATGTTGTTAATCTTTGAGGCTATAACCTTGCCCTCACAGTTCTCATTATATTATACATGTTAGATGGCTGATAACGGTGATTTTCAAAGATAGCTTTACATTGGCATCACCTTTAAAAGTTGATGGAAAAAAATAAAACCAGACCTATATATAATTTGATTCTCTTAGATTAAGCACTGTGCACATCTACATTTTAAAAAGTGACTTGAATGCAACTGATAATAGAGCCACTGTTGGCGACTAAGACTGGATCAGCTATGACATATACAAGGATATATTACTTAATGTTCCAGTTTGTAAATTTGGCTTGAAGTCAGATTTTAGATCTGAAAACTTTATTAAGTTTTGTTATTGTTAGTGGTATTGTTATTGCATCTTATTTAAGATTCAAATGATCTTTCTGGTAAAGATAACCTTCTAGTACCTAACGAGGGTAAAGATGCAATGGAAAAAACATCTCATTGAGTCGATCTCATGTTACTAGACATACTTATATTTTGAAACTACTTGGTTCTGGAAAGTAAATATTCATATTGCCATAAAAGTTAATTTGATAGGGTCAGTGGGAAAAAAGGAATCAAGAGTTTGTTTTTTCACATCTCTTTAAGTGTCACTAAGTGGTTTGACTGAGGATTTCTGTCAGCATTCACAAGTGAGTTTCATGAATTGAAACATATCTTAAAATTGAAGTGAATTTTGAGAAAATGTTTCAGAAATATAGTATACTATGACCAAGTAGGATTTTAGGAATTAAAGTATGAGTCATTATCAGGGAATATATAAATATAATTTATTACATAGAGACTGTTTACTTAAGCTAATAGGAAATTGCATTGTATGTCAAACCATTATAAAATTATTTCAATTAAGTTTGAGAGTCAAACAGTGGTGCCCACTCTGCCTGGCAGAGTAGAAGACACTATATAAATATTTATTGAATAAATGCCAGGACAAAATCCTGAGATGCTTTGGGGATGAATGAGTTAAGTAGGAAAAGTGTGCAACTTTTAGAATATGAAGAGTTTTGATCTAGTGGGGGGAAAACCCAGAGACGTGCCTTCATTTACAGGGCTGGTGGGAAAAGTTGTTAAGCAACATCCAGAATTATGGTTTTTGTTACAAAGGGATTCAAATGGTTAATAGGAGTTTTCTCTAGATTCTATGATACCTATTTTTGAATTCTGTATACACAACCTTTGTAATCTTTTTAGCATGTTTCAAGTATGCAATTAGGATTGACTTACTAACTGGCATATTAAGTGAAATATTAAAAGAATTTTAAAAATGTGTCCTCAAAGTATTACAGATACATATATTTTCATGAAGAGATATGAATATTTGTAGAAAAATTTGCCAATGGATGTGTATTTTTCACCTGTACTATTTATGCATAATTGATAAACCAGTCTCTAAATTTCAGTATAAGTTATTAATGTAATTATGCGACCACTCACAGGTAAATAGTCTGACAGCACAGTACTTTGATTTCTGAAATTTGGGTTTGAGAGAATGGTAACTCTAATTTTTTTATCTTATGTGCATTGGATGTACAGTCTATAAATTAATATTTAGTACCTTATAGCACAGGTTTTTAAAAAATCTGTATTCCAGAACGGATATTTTACTTTGTTCTTTATTCCTTTGTGGTTTTTCTGTTGTTATGGAATGGTATTTCTGTTGGTTTTTATGATGTCAGTAAATGTAGATTTTGTTTTAATTTTTCTAGCCTTGAACTCTATGAAGTGACAATGACTTGATTGCTCTGGAAATATATTTTTTTCTTGGCAAAAATATAATTATAGATTGTAGTTAGACAGATGAATAATGTAAGAAACTTCATAATGTAAGAATAGGAATAGACTACATGTAAACAAATTACATTAATTTAATATTGAGCTTTAAGGCATTTGATAACTTCTACGTCTTTCAGGAAAACCAGTCTATGTTTATAGAGAATCCTGATCAAGAATGTGAAAACTCAGCAACAGAATTTATCTAGCCCAACATTCTGTTTCACAGTTATTGAGAAAGCTGGAAGGGATAAGTGGAAAGCTTATTTGTAACAACTGCTACTATCTTTTTCTCTTTCCATTCTGTTGAAAATTCCTGGCAGGTGGGCAGATATCAGCAAGCATGAAATACTGTCTATAGATGCAAAAATGACTTACCTCAACTGGTTTACATAAGCTTTCAAGTTCAGTTCTATTCTTCCTAAACAATTTCATAGGTGAAAACAATTTGCCAGCAATTTAAGAAACTGCAGAGGAAAAATTTGCATTTATTTTATTTGTCACTGGGTTAGACTGTGCCAACACACCACCACGTCACAGTTTGGTCTGGAAAGCAAACCCTGAGACAGAGGTTAGTATTTAGGGTACTCATTAGGTCCTTGGTATGAACAGCTGTGAAAGGGAAGGGGAAGGAGGATTAGGCAGAGGGAATAGTCAAGTCAACCTGATGGCCTATCGGCGCCATTCCTCATGCGGATGGAATAGGCCTTGTTCAGTCATTGTGTGAGGGTCACACCCGGGAGCACGGGATCCTGGGTAGGGAAGCTCTCTGCAGGGAAAGCGTTCTCTACAGGGGCTGGCAGCTGAATGAGTCAATGACAGCAATCCCAGCAGCAGGGTTAGTCCTCCCCTAAAGGTGTATGTAGGCAGTACATTTCTAAGTTCTATACAATTCATTCTTGGAGCACTCAGTCCACTTGTTCAAATACATTTGTTGCAAGTTCCTCTAGGAATCCAGCGGTCTCTCCTCTTGGGGAAAACAGATTGTTGCTCTGAATTCTGCAGTTGGTCTTGGTTGGGGCTGGGAAGTGATATTCATCATGTCCCTCTTCCATTATTCTTTCTAAAGATCCCTTATCCTCATCTAGAAACTCTTCTGGTCTCTGTGTCTTACCTGGTGGCATGATTCAGACACACCCTTAGGAATTTGAGCCCCCGATCAATATGTACCACCTGGTCTGGGTTACTGTACTTGACTGTTTACCATCACACTTGGCCATTTCTCTTTCCACACCATGTGGATGAGGCATGCTGCACAAAGGCCTGCCCAGTTGGGAGGCTTTTTCCTTTCTCACTGTTCTTCAAGGCCACCCCTGAGTGAGGCTGTCCTGTAAGTGATGCCTGTTTTTGACTTATGCCCACATATCAAGCTGACATATTTTCATTTTCTTCCTCTTACTGTCTGGGCATAGAGGATTTCCCATATGGACATAGTTGTAAGATGAGGAACGGGTGCTGGTGCAACTGTGGTAGATGACAGGGATCTGAGTGGGCTAACTACTTGTGCATATGGCTTGTGCACTGTTGTCTTGCTTATGCTTGATCATGGCTACCACATTCATTATATGTTATTTATTGGGGACAGAGTCAGCTCGTGATATAAATATTTGAACACAGAACCACTTGATAACCCATGTCAGGCACTTTATCTCTACCAGGGCTCAATAGCCTGGCAGCAATAGAGGTGTAAAATTGTTCACTGCAGATGGCATGGCCTTTGACGTATGTGTGGGGTCTGCATGGGGATTCTTTTACTGGGGCTTTCCGAACGATCCACATGCTACTTTTTCCAAGAGTGACAACACCGATAACTATAGTAACTACTGGCTCGTATGGTCCTAAGCGCAGGACTATTTGCAGGGAGCCTGGGTCTTTTGCAGAGCTGTTTCTTGCCCTGGCATGCACACATAGCTGGCAGCCTTTGGTATCTTCCAGTACCTAAGCTGGAGCAGTATTCCCAGGAGTGAAAGATGCTGTCTTTGGAGCTCAAAGACACCTATCAGATGGTTTGCTTGCTTCTTTGTAATGGGCATTGCAAAATGTAATGATTGGTCCTTCAATTAAGATAATCTGTCTCTGAATGTTCTTGACTACTGGATTCCTAACTATTTTAGCATATGGAGGGAAAGTCACTGAATCTCTCTGTGGGTTACATCTTCCATCCTTTGACGTATATATGTGTTAGCAAGGCCTCCATTGAATTAGCTCTTCTTGCTCATTGGACACAATTAGAATTATGCCATTAACGTAGTGGGACAACATAATGTTCCGCAAGATGTCCAGTTGTACCAAATGTGGTCTGACTATGTTGTGACAAAAGGAGGGAGAATTAATATAACCCTGAGGTAAAATTGTGATTGTATATATATTTTCTATTTCATGCAAATTGAAACTGCTTTTGACTCTCCTTTTCTGATAGGCAAAGAATACACTTGCCAGAAATGGTCATGTTAATCTGTTCTAACAAATATATACATCTTGCATGGTCCCTGCAGTTTGGGTTACTATCTGGTAGTAGGCTGTTATCATCCTCCAGGCCTTGTTTAGTTTGCACGGGTCAGATTGGGGATTTAAAAGGAGATTTGAGGGGCTTCATTATCCAGCCATTCTTTAGGATAATATTAATTCCTGCCACATACTCCCTCTGGAATGTAACTTCAGAGGATTAAGACTAATAAAGTTTATTTTTCACTCATGCATGTCTAGCGTTGGCTGGGAGGGCTGATTTGCTCATTTTCATCACTTAGGGATCTGGGCTGACATTGCCTTTTCTTTCATTGGTAATTAAAATGGTTCCCTCCAGAAATAGAAGTGTCACTATAGCTTTCATTCATATTGTCACATTCAACATCTAGGGAGCATGGGAGTATAATTTTAACAGGCCTGAAGGAAGATAACTAGAATATTTGTTGAGCAACACCAGTCTACTACAATATTGTATGTAATTCTTTTGAAACTTTAAGTAGAATTGAAGTGATATCTTAGAAATAGTAATAAGTCTTTTACCTTCTACCACCATACATCTTAAAAGCAAAGAACTTCTAGAAGTAGAATTGTATTATTATTTGTCTGAATGAATTACTTGTTGTACTGTATAATTAAATTTTTATACAGTAATGTTTCTCTTCTGCAGGGTAGTGTGTGCTTTAAGAAATAATTATTTTTAAAAATTATCCTGAAGTTAATCTTCTTATCCAAAAGGATATTTTGATGGTGTGCTGAGGCAGTATAGTGTAGTAGTTAATAAGACCTCATTTTGAATATAGCCTTTGCTATTTAATGCCTTTAAGAAACGTAATCTAACCTCTATAGACTGTTTTCTTAAATATAAGTATGGTGACAAAAGATATTTACTCCTTAGAGTTGTTTTGAGAAATATTATATAGCATTGATAAGCAATTAACATATTATTTTTATTAGGTAAAAGTCATGCCCACTTATATTAGGAAACTTTACCCATTTAAAAAGACTATAAAAGGTTTTATGAATCCTTCAGTTAATTTTATATAGTCTTACTATTATAATATTTTAAAACATTTACCTCTTTGAAGCAACAGTGTGTTTTTCATTTTGGGGGGCTCCTATAGCAATCTATATATTTCTCTTAATATTTATCGTATCCTATTGTTATTCCTTGAGGGCAGAAACTCAGTCTCATTTAATTTATATTCATAATGTCATTGTGTCACTGGATCTTCATTACATCTATGTTGAATTACTTAAATATTGATGATCTTTTTCCTAGGTCCTACTTAATCTATCCACTTAAAGTTTATAGATTTTTTCTCCTATCCTTAGTTGAGAACAGTTGATGAGTTCTCACAGTTTCTTTTCTTTAGATTGAAACAACCAAATAAATTTACTTTTTACTCTTGGTCCTTTTTTTTTTTAAAGTTTATTTATTTTATTAATTTTTGACAGAGAGAGAGAGATACAGAGACAGAGACAGAGACAGAGAGAGAACTGAACTGGGGGCACTCCCCAGTCCAGCATATGGGTCTGCACGGGCCGGGGCCAGGATTCGATCCTCGGTCCCCGGAGCTGCAAAGTGAGCGCTTAACCCACTGAGCCATCCCGGCTTCCCCTTGGTCCTTTTTCAAGACATTGTACTGTGGAAAAAATATGGCTTAAACAACATTCAAAAGACAACTCCCTGATCTTTAGCATGGTTACTAAACTGAGATGTTCAGTTTATAAACATGCAGAAGGAAGTATTATCTTAATAGAAAGAAACTCACTAATTTGAACAAAATCTGAAGACAAATGCTTTTGAGTTCTGAGCCTTGCTCATTTGTGTTGGCTTTGTAATTAGAACAGTAGAAACGTGGTCTAATCTATTAAATCCCACTATTTCACAGTTGTGAACAAGCTCCAAGTACTCTATTTATTTGTGATTCAGTTGGAGTTGCTTATCTCTTGTGTACTTTTTTTTTTTAACCAAAAATGGAGTTATTAAGTACTGTACTTCTAAATATGGGAGGTGCTTGTGGGCCTGAAGACAGAAATTTGACTGGAACAGTTAGCTCTTCCTCGGCTTATGCAGAAAAGTATCTGCCCATCTTCTACTCTGCTGGAGACAAAGGTTTCCTCTTTGCGGATGTTACCTAGGTACTTCATACCTCGGAATGTGGGTGAGGGTGTAAGTACTATTTTGGTGACAGTGGGGTTATATTAAAGTATACATAAGAATGAAACCTCTAGCTCTTTTCTTGCACTTAGGTCCAGAATATTATTCGTCTAGTATATATAGCAGGAGATTAGAGGATTTACCTCGAAGAATCTGACCAGCCCAAGAGAAAGCATGTACAAAAACTGATATTGGAGGTCTCCAGTTAGCACAGTGTCAGCTGATTGGAATCCCAATACTGCTGTATGATGTCCTCGTATACAAAAGTAGTTAAGTGAGTAGGTCTTAAGAGTTCTCATCACAAGGAAAAAATACACTTTTTCTTTTTTTCATTTGTTGCTATATGTGAAGACAGATTTTAACTAAACTTACTGTGGTAACCATGTTATGATATGTGTTAGGTCGTCATGTTCAATACCTTAAACTTAATGCAGTGCCGTATGTCAGTTATATCTCAGTAAAATTGGGTGAAAAAAGAGAAAGTTAACAGACAACATGTCTTGTCCAAGCACAAAATTTCAAATCAGTTTTGTTGTGCCATTTTCACTCTTTACAGGACACGTCTGTGCATTACATTCCTGTGACTTATTTATTGTATAACTTGAAGTCTGTACCTCTTAATTCCTTTCCCTAATTCCACTCATCCTCCTACCTCTCTGGCAACCATCAGTTTGTTCTCCGTATCTATGAGTCTGTTTCTGTTTAGTTTTGTTTGCTCTTTTGTTTTGATTTTTAGATTTTACAGATAAGTGAAAGCATTTGGTATTTATTTTTCTCTGATTTATTTCCTTTAGCATACCACCCACTAGGTTTATCCATGTTGTCACAAATGGCAAGATCTTATTCTTTTTATGGCTGAATAAGTGTGTGTGTGTGTGTGTGTGTGTGTGTGTGTACCACATCTTCTTTATTCATTCACCTCTTGGTGGACACTTAAGTTGCTTCCATATCTTGGCTATTGTGAATAATGTTGCATCGAACATAGTGGGTTATGTATCTTTTCAAATTAGTGTTTTTGTTTACTCCGGATAAATACCCAAAAGTGGAGGAGTTTGATCATATGGTAGCTCTGTTTTTAATTTTTTGAGGGACTTTCATACTACTTTTCATAGTGGCTGCACCAGTTTGCAGTCCTACAAAGAGTGCACAAGGGCTCCTTCTTCTCCACATCATTGCCAGCACTTGTTTCTTGTTTTTTTGATAATAGTCATTCTGACAAGTATGAGGTGAAAATCTCATTGTGGTTTTGACTTGCACTTCCTTGATGATTAGTGATATTGAGCATTTTTACAAGTGCCTATTGGCGACCTATATGTCTCTATTGGAAAAATGTCTACCAGTACTCAGATCCTCTGCCGATTCTAACAGAGTTTTTGTTTTTTTTACATTGAGTTGTTTGAGGTCTTTATATGTATTCTGTATTAACTATGAGATATATCATTTACAGACATCTCCTCCCATTTAATAGGTTACCTTTTTGTTTTTTTTTCTTGTTGTTCAAAAGCTTTTTAGTCTTACATAGATGCATTTGTTTATGCTTATGTTGCCCTTGGCAACAGATCCAAAAATATATTTCTAAGATCGATGTCAAAGAGTTTATTGCCTATGTTTTTTTTTTGGGAGTCATGGCTTCAGGTCTCACATTCAAGTCCTTAATCCATTTTGAGTCTATTTTTGTATTATATGTAGTGTAAGGAAGTGGTTCAGTTTCATTTTTGGGTATGTAGCTATCCAGTTTTCCTAATGCCATTTATTGAAGAGACTTTTCCCCCATTGTGCATTCTTGCTTTTCTTGTGATAAATTAATTGACCATATATGCATAAGTTTATTTCTGGGCTCTTTATTCTGTTCCACTTGATCAGTGTGCCTGTCTTTGTACCAGTACCATAATATTTTGATGACTGTGGCCTTGTAGTTTAATTTTATGAGTATATCAGGGAGTGTGGTACCTCCAGCTTTATTCTTCTTCTGCAGTTTTGCTTTGGTTATTCAGGGTCTTTTGTAGTTTCACACATATATTTTATTTGGATGATTTTGTTTTTAAATATTTATTCACTGAATATTACACATTTCATTTAGTTTTGTATGCATGCATGTAAACTTTGATTTAGTGATTTAACTTTCTAATAGGTTTGCCTAGTACTGACATTCATGTATTTAACTATGTTAAACTTGATATATTTAATTAAGATTTGTCATTGGAGTTATTTTCCAATAGAAAATATACCCAATTTATTTTCTTTCATATCCTTTGTTCTCATACACTTAAATCTACTTGTGGGAATTTTAAGCGGAAGTTATTTTTGTTTAAGGAATAATGCTAGTTGAGTAACAATACTGGATTATAGGTCATGAAAAATTAATGAAAGGCTTCCTATTAAGTATTATTTTTAAGTTGGCCAATGATTATTTTATAGTGTTTATCTTAATTTATTCTTTCATTTCATTTTCTGTTTGGCTGTTTTCTTTTTTCTAGCTTGTGATGAATGGAAAATATTACCAAGACCAAATCTTCATAGAGATGTCAACAGATTTGGACACTCTGCAGTTGTCATTAATGGGTAAAACAAATACATTTATCAGTTATACTATCTGCATATTCTATTATTCTGTTAAAAATTACTATTTGTACTTAGTGGCATTGAATTTTATGTATCTCAACCTTACCGTGAAATACCTTTTGGTTCATTAATCATATCATTCTTTCTTTTTAGTTTAAATATATTTAATAAGTAGGGGAGTAGTCAAAGGAAAAGTGCTGAGATCAAACCTCAGATACTTTAAGGAGATGCCAGGTTAGCTCAACAGATTGAGCATTTGCCTTGCAACCGTGAGGTCCAGGGATCGATTGCCAGCCCTGGCCCATGCAAACCCATATGCTGAACTGTGGTGCAACTGGTAACTGCTGGGATGGCACATTGGTGAAGGTTCTTGCCTCCCATGTGGGAGGCCCTCAGTTTGGTTCCCGCCCTGCACGGCCCCACATCCACCTGTGTGGAATGAAACCATGTCACAAATAATGTTATACAATGATGAAGCTGCTCTGCTCCCTCCCCCTTCTCTCTCTTTCTCTCTCCTTCTGTCAAAATAGTAAATCTTTAAACCACAACAACAACAAACCTCAGATACTTTAAAAAACATCATCCTGCCCTCTTCCCTTTTTCCAGAGATAAAACTGAAGTAATAGAAAAGCTAGCCCCACATTTCTATCAGGAGAGCAAGGAAAGTGAGAAGAATTGATTTTGTTTTAGTTTGGTCATTAACTAAATGCAAGGTTTTTGACTAGTCTCCTAACCTCTCTGGACTTTTAATATCCTTAAATCAGCTGTGAATCTGACTGTATGATCATTACATTACCTCCCTTCTTTAAGTTAGTGTGATTTTTCCATTTCTTTAGCAGAAATTTGGTAATACGGATTCAAGTGGCAGTAAAAATATGCTAGCTCATTTACGTAAAATGTGAACATGGTTGTAAGTTTATTTTATTGCCATTTTATTCTAGTTACGTCAAAAAAATCTCTAATATGATACTAAAATTAGGTAGAAGTTAACTATAATGAAGCTGTGTAACTGATTTTAATTGGCTTTCAGAATAGTAGTAAATGAAATTTAGAGTATAAACCTATAACCTCTAGGCTTCTGTGTTGAAAAATTGTTTGGTTGATTTTTCTTTTTTCTTAAATAGTAGAAGATATTATTGAAGCATTCTTTAACCTTTTCCATTTATTATATTAATACTTTTACTCTTTTGAGGTATGTGTAATTTCTTTGGCAATAATAGTGTTAATTAACTCAGTAATTGTTTGGACTTTTCTTTCCAAACTGAAATTTTGAAAATCTTTTTGATTATTTTACTCTTTAAAAACAATTTATAAGAAGGTAGTAAAACACTGTAAGAACTTTGTATCTTCTAAATTCTATGTCTGTATTCAAAAATTATAATTTTAGATAGCAGTGCTAAAATATATTTTATAAGCCATATGTCGCTATTATCTGTTTCTAAAAAAATTTATTTCCTATCTTGATGAAATAATGTAAAATGTATATTTAAATTTATTTTTAAAACTAATAAATTAGAGACTTCTCTTAATATTGTGTCTTTATGATTCTTGTTTTGTTCTTATTAGGTCCATGTATATATTTGGAGGATTTTCTAGTGTACTCCTTAATGATATCCTTGTGTACAAGCCTCCAAACTGCAAGGCTTTCAGAGATGAAGAACTCTGTAAAAACGCTGGTCCAGGGATAAAATGCATTTGGAATAAAAATTACTGCGAATCTTGGGAATCTGGGAATACGAATAATATTCTCAGAGCAAAGTGCCCTCCTACGACAGGTAAAAACTTTTTTCTTTTGCTTTTCCCTGTTAACTGGCACAAACCTCTTGGCTAGAAGTATTATAGAAGTGCATTCTGCTTATAAGAATTACCTTAGTAGCTTTCAGAAATTAAAAATTCATAAATTTCTACTTAAGATTCTAATGTTTGAACTAGTTAACAATTAATAATTGAATATCTTTATTAGTTTGTTAGTTTTCCTTTTAAACATTTGAATTCAATATTATGTATCAATATTTTATACCTAAGATGATCATGTATTTGGGTTGTTTTCCTATATAAGTAAAAAATGTTTTAAAATAATTCTTTCTAAGAAATACTGTGTGCTTCAAAGACATAAAATGAAGTGATTTGTTCTGCTTTTGGTACGGTAGTTTTTTTTCTTCATGAATTATTGCCAAGTCAGACCACAAAGTTAAAATTTTCTTTATAATTTTGATGACTAATGTTCTAGTTTAATATTTCTTAAAAAATATAAATCAAACATAAGAAAAATTACCAGTAAATATTTATGGATGAATGACAAGAATAAAAATTATTTTGTTTTCTTAAAGTAGGTGGTCTTTTGTACATATGTAGTGTGACAAGTAACATATATTTTCAAGTTTTGCTAATTTATAACTCAAATGTCTCTAAATGTCTTTATGAAACACGATAAGTAATGAGTATTTGTTACAGTGTTTTCTTTTAGATGTATAGTACTATTAATATATTTTGTTCACAGAATTGCCTTATGAAGTTTTCCCCACTCCCGGTATACATTTCTTTTTTTTTTTTACAAACTTTTTTTTTTAATTGTTAAATTTAATGGGGTGACATTGGTTGGTAACAATTAGATATTTCCAGATGTACAACTCCACATCACATCACCCATGTATCGCATCATGTGCCCACCACCCAGAATCAGCTCCCCATCTACCACCATATATCTGGTGCCCACTCCC